>JAECUM010017764.1:0-28803 GCA_016617855.1 Megalonaias nervosa
TATATATATACTAAAATTCAATTTAAATATTTGTCTTAATTATAATGGAAGAATTATCCGCCATTGAACCTTCCGCAGTCTCAGCGGGAACTAGATTTGATCTTGACAGACTACCAGAATATAAATTTAGTGTTTCGATGCAAGATCTAGCTTTAACAAATGAAGATATAACTAAACATATCCGTGAAGCCAAGAAGGAATTTCGTGACAATGGTGCGGTTCATGTATGGTCAACATTCAGAGTTGGAAATGTTGTCGGTACTATAATGAATGACAAACGAGGAAGAATGATTTTTAACCACCTTGATATTCAAAAATATTTTATTTTAATAAAATTTATCGTAAGAACAGACGACAACACTTGGATTATCCGTGACAAGCGTGATCCAGTCCGCATACAGTCGAGAAATAATATTGTTCTCTTGAACAATAAATCCAAACCCGGAGTACTTACTGGTATTGACAAACCATTTTATGAACGTGCGTATCCTGTGACTGCGGTTGTCTATGGAATATATCCACTGAATAATAAACCTAACGTTGCGGATCTCAAACCGATGAGACTGTCAGAGTCAAGAATAAACTGTGTAGCTGAACGAGATACAGAACACTTCACAAACGCAATACGTGGTAATGGTTTAACAGATTTACGACGTAAAAAAAATAAATACGTGGGCAGAAGCAGTTAAAGACACTGGAGGATCTATTAAAGATGTTGCTGAGCTGGGAAAGCTATTAAAATTTCCAATAACAGTGAAGACGTTAACGGGAGAGATTTTTTATAAACCGAAATATGAATCAAGAGGAGCTTCGATAGATATTATTGATCATAATGCGCATGCATGGACTATGGCAGTAACAATATTTCCACGAGACAGAACGGTTAAATTTTATGATGGTAATATATTTGATTTTATCAGGAATATCAGTAAAAGTGACCCTGTATCTGTTTGGTTGTTTCAAAGTTCAGAATATGATTATTAAGATCAGTTTGTACGGCCTGGTGGGAATATTTATCGTAGAGAATCTCTTCATGTAGAAATGAAAAATCTTGCATTAAAATATACTTCTGACGATGTCAAGGTTGGACAATTACTGAATAACTGTTTTACCGTTCCATCAGTTGCTGCTCACTTTGCTCATTAGAAAAATTTTTGGAAACCGACACGATTGGAATTTCTTGAAGATATCCAGAAAAGTTGTATAGAATATGGACACGGTGGATTATGGAATACTAAATACAAGTATAACGACGTTATCTCCGTTGATGTGGTAGCGTGTTATCCTGGAAGTTTTCTTGGATACGGAGATTGTTCTGAATACTTTAAGAGATTCGGACATCCATCACACGAGATGACCAGAATTGCGATAAACGGACCTTTACCAGATTTTGACTTAACCGGATTCGCATATATAGAATCATTCGAGTTTACAGAAAATCTCCATCCGATCACTTATACTTGGTTTGGAAAACATTTTTCAGAGAAATGTTGGGTTCCAACAGTACTATTACGATACATGCTTGATGCTGGAATTTTAACATTATTGAAGGTAAATGAGCCAATTATATCGTATAGTTCACAGAAGCAAGTTTGGTTACCAGAACTGGATAGATTTAATATTGATGAACGAAGATGACATTGTTAAAATATATAAATGCAGAGAGGAAAATACTGAGAAACTTGCAAAAGATCTTGGTAGAAAAATAATCGGTAAATTTACACAAGGAGGATCATAGACCATAAGCGACACTGTACAAGATTAATTATGGACGATGCTGAACTTGATTTTATAATCGCTGATACAACGGAAAAAAAAAACATTTATAAACCGAAGTAATGCTTATTTGTCAGACGGAACCAAACTAGGTACAATTGTGAGCTATATTGATGGTGACGCATCGCAGTTAATTCATTTAAGATCTTCAATGCTAGCCTACGTTTCGATAAATCTACTGTCTATGATAAATAGATTTCCTCGTTACGCTGTCAGAGTTACTACGGATTTATTTTATATAAATAAAAAATATACGGATTTGTTAAAACCGCTACTTGGTAATGGTGAATGGCGATCATGGAGAATAAAACAAGAAAATATATTTAGTTATTCTGAATCTGCCGACGTTGAAATTAAGGAAATATATTACAAAAATAATAATCAAGCATCAAAGTCATCAGCACCATCTGTATATGATCCTGTGGCTAGACATAAAACTATTTATCTTAACGGATGCGGTGGTTGAGGTAAAACAACTCGTGTGATTAAATTATTCCTGAACAACCATTCAGATATAATTGTTTTGACACCGACACATAAACTCGCCAGAGAAATAAAAGAACGAGGAGTAAAATCATGTACATATCATAGTTTCTTCAGATGGTGTGGAGATACATGGACTCCTGAGCGAATGGGTGAAAAATATACACCTAAGTATATTATCTGGGACGAGGTAGACACGGTATCGTTAGAAATATTAACAACATTTCTTGATTGGTTATTGACAAAGAATACTGCTGTAATAATGTGTGGTGATCATGGTTAACCACCGCCCTTTATTTTACAGTCTCCACATGAATGGCTGAAGAATAATGTAGATTATTATGAAGAAATAAATGATGACCATAGAGCTATTGATGAACCACTGAAGGAACTTAAAAGGTTAATCAGACTGCAGCCAGATAAAATACAATGTGAGATAATGCGTAAAGTAATTCAAGAGACTACTATGAATGATTTTTTAAATTTATGGAGGCCTGCTGATTTGATAGTCGCAACTAGAAAAATAGTTCGTGATGACCTGCAGGAGAAATTATTTCTGTTACATAAAGAAAAGTTTTCAAATCTACCTGTACCATTATGTTATCGCCCAGCAGATACTCGACGACAGAACATTGAAGTTGAAATTCCTGGTGGTGGGGTACAAAATCTTGTCTTGAATGATATTGTTTTGGTTGCTGTTATTGTTGTTGAGAGCGCATTAAGCATGGATAAATCGCCGTGGACGTTAGCATACGCTATAACGATTCACTCGTCACAGGGATTAACTATTTCTGATACAAATATCTGGATTGTCGATGACGGATCGAATGGTCAAATTTAGTTTATCTTGCAGCATCTCGAGTCAGAAGAATATATCAACTACATAGGGTTATTATGAATTTTACAGACAATATGATCAAACTGTTAGCAATGACGTAATAACCGAAAAAATCACTAACGACCTTGCTGTCATAAAGAAAAAACTATCTGGTTATAAGCAAATTGACAAAAAAAATATAAAAAATAAGCGTGACTTAGATATTGATAGTGAATTTATTATAACACTAAAACAACAACAGAATAATCATTGTGCAAGCTGTATCGCAGTAATGTTGTGACAATATTCGAATAATAATCCAAGACAATTTACCGTAGACAGAATAAATAGTCATCTTGGTCATATACGTGATAATGGGATGCTGACATGTCTCGAATGTAATCGACGCAAAGGTGCTAGCTTACATAAATGAAGGTGGTGGTAATTGTGTGTCTTTAGGAATTACTTGTAATTGTTCACGTACAAATCCACGTTGAGGAGCCGTAGAATCTAGTCTGTAGATTGCAGGTCTACCAGTGGATCTTACCACGCTAGAAATTGTATGTGTAGTCACACTCCAGATAGGATCAGTTGCTCTTTTTTTACCACCTTCAAGTTCACCAGGTTCATATAAACATCTTACAGTTACATTACCTAATACTGGTTGAGAGGAAGATTCACGTCGGTGTATTGGTATATATTTTTTTGTGATCGCATTAGAAGGTTTCATGGAAGTTGCACGAGTAATTTCATTATTCAAAGCAGCTATCACACTTGGTAATCTTGCAACCCATTCACGATATCTTGTATCTGCCTGTATTATTTCCTTCGCATATTGATATCCAAATAACCGCTCAGCAAGTGTTCGATTAAATCGTTCAACGATTGCCTGATTACGATGAATTTCAGTGTGTCCTCGTCTGATTTTAACGTTATGTTTCTTCATCAACGATAATACTGCACCAAGAAATTCTTTACCAGGATCAACTTGTAATAATTGTGGCCATCGTAGATCACCACGTTGATAAATTCGCTCAAACGCAGATGCAACTTCAGATGCTGTCTTTGTTGATAATGGTTCCGCTTCTTTATATCTACTTGCAACGTCAACAACAGTCAATGCGTATTTATATGTGCGTGATTGACGTCTACCAATTTTAATGGTGTCATGTGGTAAAAATAAAATATCTGCTTGATGAACTTCATTAGGGGTGCTGACATCAAAATCTGCATGCTGAATTTTGTTAGGTGGTGGTAGATAAATTTGCCATATTGCCTGTCGTGCTAACCACGCTGCAGCAACAGAACGTGACTTTTGCTGCTTCAGCAAGTTTACTAATCGCTGATCTGCCCCTCCAATATCCTCTTCGGCTATAATAAACAGATTCCATTATAAGAGTTATATAATTAATTAACAGCCCCTAGCATTATTTTACCTTTCATAGCAGTTTTTACTAGAAAACTAGCGAGTTTTTCTCTGAGAGATCTATTGGGTATAGAATTTAACGCATGAATCAATTTAACATCTGCGAGATGCCGTTGTTGTAAATCTTTGCTTTTATACGCAACATCATGAACATGACACGCTTGATCAATCTTATTTATTGGATACTCTCCAGGTCTTGGTTGATCTTGATCATCAAGTCTTATATCAAGTCGAGTTTCAGGACCACAATAATTATATCCAGGAAGATGTTTCTCACCGGGGTATTTAGCAAATGGAGTTCCTGGTAATTTTCCCAGTGAAGCAGCAATATCTCCACAGTTGACTGACAAGTCAAGAGGAATAAATGTATATTTTCTTGTGGCACATTTTACACATTTGCCTGTAAGTGCGCGACTTTTATTTTTTGTTGTTATTGTTGTTAATCCAGTGGTATGGGTAGGTGCTCTGCATCGAACACAATATAAACTCATATTATTTATTATATGGATATAATTGACTTTTCTGCGACACGAAAACAAGAACCAGTAAAGCACCATCCAGCACTACCGAATTCTATCAGAATGATTATAATAGGCCCATCTGGATCAGGCAAAACACAATTATTACTTAATCTGATAATGCGATGGCTCAAGTGGGATAAATTATATTTGGTAGCACCATCTGTAGATGATCAACGGTGTTATGAAGTACTTAAAGATTATAACGAAAACGCAAAATTGCTGAATGAAGACGGCAATGATGTTGTTGATTTTATTACCGATATTGATGAAGCCCCATCTGTAGATGACCTAGATGGATTTATTAATAACCTCGTAGTATATGACGATATTATGTTAGATAAACAATCAAATCCAGCTCGGATATTTTCCAGAGGCAGACATAAAAATACTGACGTGATTTATGTTACTCAGCGATATACACAAATTCCAAAAGTGATCAGAGATAACTGCAATATTTTAGTCGTGTTTAATGGAGTAGATAATTATACTTCACAAAATATTTATCATACTTGGTGTTCAGGGGATATGGACATGATTAAGTTTAAAAACTTCTTTTCAAAAGCACAAGCTGTTCCGTTCGGATTTATCACAATAAATTTACATGACCCAAGATCTAGGTATCGTATAGGTCTTGATAAAATCTTTGGTCAATTATAGCAGCAGAGGAGGTGAACGACCAATATTGAGTGACCCGGCGAGTAAACGAAACACACCCAAAGAGTTGGAGATAAAGTAACGAGATAAGCTAACCCAATTATAGAAACTCTCGGTCAGTTAGAGGCTTTGGTTTAGCGTTATCGACATTATTTTTAGCCTTCGTAGGAGCCTTATTTTTTTAGACAAATGACGATTCAGACAAGTGGTCTGTTCACGTCCTCTGCTGTTATTGCTCTGATAGAATTTGGTAGCGCTGGATGATGCTTGCTTGGTTCTTGCTTTCGTTTCGCTGAGAAATCAGTGATATTCATGTTGTAGAAATATAGTAAAGAATATGAATTTATATTGTGCTCGATGCAGAGCATCCAACCCCACAAGTGGATTAACAACAATAATAACACAGAAAGATAAACTAAAAGCGTGCGCTTACAGGCAAGTATGTAAAATGTGGTACAAAATAAAATACAGATTTATCTCTAATGAAACAGGCGGAGATATCACTGCTTCACTGGGAAAATTACCAGGGGCTCCATGGGCTAAGTACTCAGGAGTAAAACATGTTCCTGGATATAATTATTGTGATCCTGGAACCCGACTTGATATCCGACTTGACGAACGAGACCAACCGAGACCTGGAGAGTATCCAATAAATGCGATTGAGTAAGCGTGTCACGTTCATGATGTCACGTATAAAAATTCCGATCTGCAACAACGACATACTGCAGACGTGAAGTTGATTCATACGTTAAAGTCTGAAAATATAAATCTCCCAGAGAATCACTAGCCAATTGGCTGGTAATATCTGCGATGAAAGGTAAACTAGTACTAGGGGCTGGTAATTAATAATAGATAACTATCATAATGGAATCGATTTATTATAGCCCAAGAGGATATTGGAGGGGTAGAGCAGCGTTTAGTAAACTTGCTGACGCAGTGAATGTCACACGTTCTGTTCCTGAACATTGGTTAGCACGACAGGCAATATGGCAAATTTATCTAATACGACCTAAAATAATTCATTACGCACATTTTGATGTCAGCTGTCCCAAAGATGTTAATCAGGCAGATATTTTGTTTTTACCACATGAAACACTTAAAACACGTAAACGTGAATCACGCATATACAAATACGCGTTGACTGTCGTTAATGTTGCAAGTAGATATAAAGAAGCAGAACTACTGTCAACGAAAACAACAACTGAAGTTGCATCTGCGTTTGAACGAATGTATCAACGAGGGCCCTTGCGATTGCTACAGTTGCAACAGATTGATCCTGGCAAGGAATTTCTTGGTGCAGTAACGTCGATGAAGAAATAACATAACGTCAAAATCAGAAGAGGGCACACCGCAATTCATCGCGATCAGGCAATCGTTGAACGATTTAATCGAAAACTTGCTGAGCGATTGTTTGGATATCAGTATGAGAAGGAGATTTCCCTAAATAAAGTTCAGAGATCTCGTGAATGGGTTGCAAGACTACCAAGTGTGATAGCTGCATTAAATAATGAAATTACTCGTGCAACTTCCATGAACCCATCAATACGATCACAAACCATATACCAGTACAACGACGAGACTATTTTGTGAAACAACCAGTAGTAGGTAATGTGACTGTAAGATATTTATATGAACCTGGTGAACTTGAAGGGGGTAAAAAAAGAGCAACTGATCCTATTTGGAGTGTGACCACACATAAAATTTTCAGCGTGGTAAGATCCACAGTAGACCTGCAATCTACAGACTAGATTCAATTGTTCCTCAACGTGGATTTGTACGTAAACAATTACAAGTAATTCCTGAGTATACACAATTACCACCACCTTCACTTTTGTGAAGGCAGGATACCAGCGCCCCGACGTCGATTTCACTCAGGGTAGGTGAACATCACATTTTCGCGTGTGTGGCGGAGACCACTATTAATTCTATCTACGGTAAATTGTCGTGGTCATTAGAACAATACTGCCACAACATTACTGTGTTGCAGCAAGCATATTGATTATTTTGTAGTTGTTTCAGCGTTATGATAACCTTAACATCAGAGTCAAAGTAAGCTTTACATTTTTGTCAGATCGGTGATAACCAGCTAATTTTTTCCTTACTATGTCATCGCAATTGCTAGCAGTGGTTTCCTGAGTCATTGTGCAGCCTATAATAACCCTCCGTAGCTGAGACATTCTTCTGACTCTCGACACCACTAGATACACTAAATTTGACCATTCGATCCGATCATCGACAATCCAGATATTTGTATCAGAATTAGTTAATCCTTTGACGAATGAATCGTTATAGCATATCCTAGAATCCACAGAGTTTTGTCCATTCCTAATGCGTTCTCAGCAACATTCATAGGAACCAAACAATATGAATAAGAACGAGTTTTTATTTCTCATTAATTCCAGGAATCTCAACTTCAGGATTTTGTTTGCGTGTGTCTGCTGGGCGATAACACAATGACACAGGTATATCTGAAAACTTTTCTTTATGTATTAGAAATAATTTTTGTTGCAGTGTATTACGAACTATCTTCTGACTTGCAACTATCAAATCAGCAGGCCTCCATAAATTCCAAAATTCATTCATCGTAGTCTCTGGAATTACTTCACGCATTATCTCACATTGAATCTTATCTGGTAACAGTCTGATTAACTTTTTAAAATCTTTCAGCGATTCATCAATAGCTCTATTATCATCAGTTATTTTCTGATAATACTCAACGAACTTTTTTAGCTATTCATCCGGAGATGATCCAACAAAAGGTGGTGGCTGACCATGATCGCCACAGCAGTATTTTTCGCCAACCAATCAAGAAACATTTTTAATACATCTAAAGACACTGTACATATCTTATCCCAGATAATAATCTTAGGGATGTATTTCTCACCCATTCGCTCTGGAGTCTATGCGTCTCCATTCCATCGGAAGAAGCTGTGATGTGTATGAGATTTAACTCCTCGTTCGTTCATTTTTTCTGTCAAGCCGATGAGTAGGAGTTAGTGCAACTATACCAAAATTCCGAAATAATTCAATCGCACGTGTTGTTTTAGCAGAAGCTCTCGGTCCATTGAGATAAACTGTTTTATGTCTGGTCAGAGGATAGTATACCGATGAAGCCGATGAAAGTTTTGACATGTTTAATTTTCTAATATATTTCATGAGATTCAACGTCGGCAGATTCAGACAAAGCAAGATTATTTTTTTTTGTCGCTTTATTCTCCATTCGCCCCATGATGCATCGGCGCCAATATGTAATTATTGTAGTAATCCTGCGTATTTTTATTGCTATAAAATGAATCTGTGGCGACTCTAACTGCGGTATCAGTAAATCTGTTCATCATTTATAATAGGTTTATCGAAACGTATGCCAGCATTGAAGATCTGAAATAAGTAAACTGGGTGAGTCACCATCATTGCAGATCACAATTGTACCTAATTTAGTTCCGTCCGATAAAATCACATTACCTCGACTTACAAATGTCGTTCTCTCTGTTGTATCAGCAATTAGGAAATGGTGTTGAGCATAGTCCATAATTGATCTTGTACAATGTTGCTTATGATCACATGATCCTCCCGATGATTTGTCTGCCAAGATCTTTTGCAACTTTATTTTCGAGATCGGTATCGTCCGGATTTTTATCTGGGGAATATTTTTTAATGTTGTGGTAACCAAACTTGTTTCTACTGACGATATGATATAATTGCTTCACTTGCAACTTTTTTACATCAAGCATCTATTGTTATAATACTATTGGAGCCCAACCGCGTTCGCTAAAATGTTTTCCAAACCAAACATCGACAACCGGATGAAGATCTTTCGGTGCAAACTCGAATGACTCAATGAATGCAAACCCAGTTCAGTCAAAATCTGGTAAGCTTCTATTTATCGCAAATCTGGTTTTTTCGTGTGTTGGATGTCCAAATCATTTGAAATACTCAGAACACTCACCCGCTCCAAGAAATCTTCCAGGATAACATCCAACCATATCAATCGAGATAACATCTTTATAATCGTCATTACTATTCCACAATCCTCCATGTCAGTATTTGACACAACTGCGTTGGACATCTTCAAGAAAGTCCAACCGTGTTGGTTTCCACGAATTTTCCTTCTGAGCAGCGTGGGCAGCAACTGGCGGAACGGTAAAGCAATTACTGATTAATCGTTTGATAACATCAGTATCATTCGTGTATTTCAACGCAATATTTTTCATTTCGTAGTGCAGAGATTCTGTACGATAAATATCTCCATTAGGTCGAACAAACTGATCATAGTTCACAGGTTCTGAACTTTGAAACAACCACATGGATGTAAAGTCACTCTTACTGTTATTTCTGATAAAATCGAACATATCACCGTTATAGAATTTAATAGTTCAATTTTGTGGAAATATTGTTGTGTCCGAAGTCTATCGAAGCTCTATTTTTTATGTTTCGATTCGTACAAAATCTCTCCGGTTAGTGTCTTCACCCTTATCGGAAATCTTAATTTTTTTCTCCAGTTCAGCAACGCCTTTGATAGACGCTCCGGTATTTTTAACTGTTACTGCCCACACATTTATTTGTTTTTTTAAGTCTTAGATCCGTTAAAACTTTCCCACATATCGCGTTTGTGAATTGTTCTGTAATTCGCGCAGCAACACAATTCAAGCGAGAAATTGTCATCGGCAGGAGATAATTAGCACTAGGTTTATCATTCAGTTGATATATCCGCCGAAGACTATCTTGCCAGATTTTCACGCTAACAATAAAATAATTATTTAGACAAACATTATTATATAAATGGAGAAAAATGATTTTGTGAAGCATCTTATCATCAAGAATTATGAGGCCTCTCGCGATGGTATAATTAGGAACTCTCGAGTAAAACAATCTGTCGGTTCTCTTAATAAATTTGTTTCTCTCATGTTTAATATTTGGGGGAATAAACGTTATAACACATGTTAATTTATCTATGAATGTTTCCACGGACTAATCGAAGATGGTTTTGTGATTGATGCCATCAACGGCAGGAAACTTGATAATTCTTTGGGTAATGTACGAGATATTACACAAAGTCAGAATTGTAAATTTGGTGGTACTAGAAGATATAATAAATTACCGAGAGCGGTTAAAACTGTGAACGTGGAGAGTGACGAAAAAAAAAAAGCGCAGCTGCCAAATATTTCTGTATTTTCCCATCTTCAGCACAACGTGTGGCGGAGGGTATACTTAATTCTTTATTTTTAAAGAAATATAATCAGCAAATAATATTTCAGTATCTCCCGCCTGTGTTACAGGCAGATACCGCCAATGCTGTATCTACTTTGACTCAATTATAGTTGTCTTTTAATTGTATGCAAAACACTCGAGCTGAAGGGAGATAACTCTGTCAAGTTCCGATACAGTGATTAAAGAGTATCCTCGCTTGTAACTGCGCTCTGTTATATGAAGACCGCGGATTATAATTGTTTTGGTGTGTTTAACACACTGTATTTCTTGTTCCGCTTGACTTAGTGAAGCAGTCTGTCGGGGTTTGTTACACCAGGAACATCATTATCTCTTGTATGTTACACTCCCTGACTTCCTCTAGGACTATGTCCTTGATAATTCAGGAAAACAAGAGGAACAGATAAGCGACCCCACCCCCCTTGCGTATAATCCAGGTAAGCTATTTACATATTTCCTGGCAAGATGGCTCCCGAATGACGTCTGGCAGATTTAACATAGATTTCATAAGCTGAAATAAATTCGTACAATCTCAAGAAAATTACATAAATAGAACGCAAATCACGCTTTATGTAATTGCGATTTATAAGTTGACTTTCTTATAGGAGTTTCTTCCTCTGTCTAACACCGCCTTCATTTTCAAGTTCACTTCTTGCAGTGGCTGGCCGTTATCCAGGTATTGGTAACTTCATAATAATGTTTCAAACCTGTATTTGTAAGAGTGATCCGTGGCCCAGAGCTAACGCGGCGAATTCTCATACTCGAGGTTTGGCGCTACAATCCCGTGACTGACAAATTTGTCGACGGTGGGCAATATTGGCAATTTTCCTAATAATTGGGGGAATCCACCCTAAGGAGAAATAAAATTCAAGCACACCTTCCCATCATGTTGATCAACGTGGTGGGTGCTGCTCGTGTGTGTGCATGATATTAGAACCTAGACAACCCTTTGGACCTGCTAGAATGTCATTTGGTATTCTAGTGGTTCACAAGGGAGTAGTGTCTATGAGTGAAATTTGAAAACAGGAGCCCCCGAAATTAACAGTAAGAGGAATGATTTCTCAACCTCATAAAGGGTGCCCCATACAAGGATATTCAGAAAGAATATGAGCGAGAAAGAAAAAATCCTCGTTAAGTGTGCCTCTTGAAGGGACCCCATGGAACGTCAAATACTGGAAAATGAAGGGATCCCATAAAATGGCAATCGCTCATCATTCCTACTGTTTATTTTTTGTTTTTATTTTAAACAAATATTTATTATAGAATGAATTTTGAAAACATTAATTCAATTATTTCTGAGATTAAAAAATTAAATGATGATGATAAAGAATTATCTAACCAATTGGATCCTGAAAAAAATCACAAAAGATTTTTAAGCGCTACTGGAACGGAGATATAATGGAAGATATATTAAAGCAGCCGAATTCAGGTTTATTAAGCTACTTCAACAACAATCATTACTTTATATCGATGATGATAAAAATATTCGGAAATTCGTTTCACTCGCAAACGCGATTGAGATAGTTAGATCAGAGTTATAACGCGAATACGAAACAAAAAAGATCATGAGTTCACGTGTGGGAGTATTGAAAAAAATTATGTACGATCGTCCTTGTCGAATTCCCTGACAGAGTCCTTGACAAAAGTCTAGAGGTATTGTGATAGCGGTGACAACGTCACTGCTGGTGTAACACCAAATAATATTTACAGATTCACATTTATTTTTTATTTTTATTCTGACACAGATATATTGTTTATTTTTAACCTCACTCAGATTATTATTATTATTTTTTTTTATTCTAACTCAGATTTATTTGTTATTATCATTCTGACTCAGATTATTTTTATATTTTTATTTTTGCTCTGACTCAGATTTATTTTTTTATTCTGACAAAAATCAGGCAGGTCACGAACGCACATACAAACTTATTGTTAAAACTTCATTCCTGAAATCAAGCAAGTGTCCGTTCTGGTGAGTTAGTCTAAAATGTATCGGTGACAACAGCGGATTATGACATCGTAGATAAACCTGATTAACGGGTACTGATACAACTAAAAAACCGATGAGGTTCGGGTGTGAATGAATATAAGATATATTCCTGTTGTGCCTGCCTGAAGTTTTCAAGATCTACTTGATAACTGCCATCGATTGCATCACATACACGATTGACTGAGATCGTTGATGCAATATTGACAATACCTTGTGATATATGACGACCACCGACGTCTGGATCATTGTTATATTTGAGAATACCTGGAGGAGTGGATATTTTTCTCCGTGCGGCAATAATCTGGGGATAGTATTCTTCAATTTATATCAATGACGGTTTTTGCACATCATCAACATTAAACCATCGCATTTTAAAATTTGGCAGATCTGACTCTGTGATCTTAAAATATGTAAGAAACTTATCCTGGTATGTTTTACCTGAAGGTCGAAAGATGCTGCATATCATTTTTGATGACCTCTATAAACTACTGTCTTTATCACAGATTCATGATCTTACTTGGTTCAGACGTTGTATCGTTGTAATGATTTTTTGTTTAAGATAATCACTTGGAAACTCATGTATGTACCGTTGAAATAACTGTTGTAATTCGCTACGTACACGTTTATGTTCTTGTGTTATTTCTTTAGCCAGCGCTATATTAGAATTTCCATCCTTAGTTTTTTGTTTTAATTCTCCTTCAGTGTCACTTATATCATAGAATATCCATTCGATATAATTTTTACCTTCAACATGAAAAATCGTACAGAATCGTTCGTTTATCCAAGCATTAAGATTTCTATATTCTGGATATTTTGTAAATACGAGTTTGCCTAATGAATAATCAGATCATTGAGGCTCTGATGGTCCGTGATGAACAGGTGCTCCCCCTGGCCATCCTAATACGGTTCTGAACGATGATTGATATATATCTACGGCGTAGTCGGGTGTCGATATTTCTATCGCGGCTGATAATATTGGCTCTTGAACCGTAACAGCGATTTTGGATTCTTTTCCTGTGATAGATTTAATTCTGCGTTGGAATTCACCATTGATCTGTTCTATTTGATAACTGCCCGTGGGAATACCAACAACTTGCCAATCGGGGGTTCCATCAGATTTATTATAAGAAAACACTAATGAGTTATTTGCTTGCAACACACCGAATGATTTTCATATATTATTTGGCCAGCTGTAATATACTCGCAATTGCGCTAACGATATTTCTTTCGCTGGAATGCCGTTGGGTAGCTAACGTCGAACTCAGGATTGGTTGACCTCGCTGATATCATCGTGGTTGTTGGTGGTGTTGTATTAGTGACGATTTGTTCTAGCAGTACTTGTGGCATTATTATTTACTTCCTGATTTAAATTAGGGATGTAAGTTTGGAGACGAAGAGATTTGGTTTCCAGTTGCTTCACAATAAATCTTAATCATTTCTGCGAATTCATAATGATATCAGCGATGATAATTTAGCGTACGCGAGTGTTGCCGCTTATAGCAACGTTGTATGTTCATGTAATTTATCAGCAGCGCACGTGGATATTACGTTTGCAATGATATTAAGAATACAAGCAACACCGGTTATAGCTGAAACACCAATTCCTTTCATTGGTGCTATTATGTATGACTCTGACAATGATCATATTATAATTGCTGTTCCAGGGACTACGGCGGATGCAGAATATACAAATATGTCAGTAACAACGATACGTCTGCGGTATTTTCTTTTGTTTTGTTTAGCTGTGCACTCACAAACGATGTTTTTCAGTTGGGTCTGTAACAAACACATTTGTTCGTATCTGTAATGTTGCGCTACAACAATGTCCATCGATTGATTCATCATATAATTTAAGTAGGTGGTAGTTTAAGGACTAATTCAAGTCACCAATAACACAACACGTCGAACCCCTTTCCTTCGGGATCCACCACAAATGTTCCCTCTTCGTTGTGATCCAGTACTACTAACACTGATCCAGACGTAGTCAGGATTGAAGAACGCGTTGAAATTGTGGTGAATATTGTAAATGTTGTAGTGCCGAGTACTGAAAATCTGTATATGCCGGTAACCTTAGCGGTGAATATTGTAAATGTTGTAGTGCCGAGTACTGAAAATCTGTATATGCCGGTAACCTTAGCGGTATGTTTGATGGAATTATTGGGTGGTGACCTCAATCATAATCCAGATGCTACTGCATGCACTACATCATATGTAATCTTTTTGATTTCGGAGAGTTTAATGTCGATGCCTGATGGACTTCCAAACAATTCATTAACGGCTCTATTTGTGTTTCTACGAAAATTTGTAAACGCTTGTACGTGAGTAGAAAATTTAGATCTAAGCGTGGCCAATCTATCATTAATTGTCATTAACGAGGTTATCATCGGAATGTTGCTATCGTCGACGTATTTCTTAGTTGCAGCGTCATGATTTTATTCTGGTTCTCTAAGACCAGTAATCGTATTGTTAGCCATATTGAGAGTACCAGTCATTGTATCACCGGCGGATAGTAAACGATCATCGATCTTAGTTCTGATCGTGTTGTTGTTGCTGTCTACGTATCTTTTTGTTGCCAATTATCGTCTGATTTTGGTTCTCTAACATTAATATTTGTATTTCTGCTCATGTTGAGATCGCCATACATAATATCTCCAATTCTTCTGATTCGTCCAGCAATTTCCCCCATAGTGTTAGAATTGATTCCTGTCAATTTTTAATTTTACTGTTCTTATTAAATAAAGCCAAGTTACCTTCGGTCGCATCTGGAGCTCGCAGAATAATATACGTCAAAGAAGTATTACTCGTTTTTTAATCGTCCTTGTTGATCCTGAAAAGAACAACTTCATTTTGGTTCACATCTACGAGACGCAAAAGATTAGCGAGCTCGTCCTTGACCTGCTCGTGGGTAGCATACTTGGATAATTCGTCTTGAGGTCTGAGACCCCGAGCAGATCTTCCAAAAATATCTACCATTGTATATTCACTAAGACCTGTTTAAAACGACGGTGGATGGCTGTACAGTCTGGTTGTATATTCGTGCACGAAATTATGCGGCGGCATCGTTGACGATGACACAGCGTCGAGCACAGCAAGTATAATGGCGGATCGTCTGTGTTCGTAATGTTGGATACCAGATCGGCGTACAATGTACGCTGCCGACATATTTTAAAAATTCCTTTGGTGGTGTCAGTCCATACCAATGGAAACAAACAACTCCACGTGAATCGATCGCATATGCAACCAAGTGAGTATTTGGGCCAGAACTTCCATCGAAATTGATCACGCATAAAAACACCTCTGAAGTTTTTGATGTTTAGTTTGTTAGCAGCATGAAGTAAATCAAAATTGAACATGGCAAGTATCAATGAAGTGTCCCGGGCAGTATTATACCTTCCACCGTGGATTGACCGTACCATGAATGAGGGTTTCCTGGCATTCGTAGACCCCGACCATTTTTTGGAAGTATTTAGTCCTTGGTCTGTTGCTTTCTTTAATGCAAAACCAGCGGCAGTTCCAACAGCAACAAGTGCAGCTACTTCTGCAACAGTTGGAACTTCAGCGGCTATCAATGCTGTCTATCAATGCTGCAAGAAGTGGAAATATGCCACCCATCTTGATTGCGTTTATAGTGGCACACGCAGAGATTAAATCTAATGCTGGTATTTGATCGTTTGTCGTCATTGAAGTGCCTGAGTTGACGTTCTGTCAGTGATATTTCATTTGGACCACCTGCCATCTATTCTGATTTCAGCAATAATTTTATTCTACAGTTCCTTTTTGTTACTTATTGTAGCTTTTTAACCTGACTAGGAATCAGACTGACACTAACATGATGATATGACATTATAATATCATAGAAGATTTAATTACATGTTTTCCAATGGGGTATCAATGACTCTCATTCGGCCACCAACACCTTCAAGCAACATTGTTTTGTCTGAGAGTATAACAGGGATTACCCTGTAATTAGGAACAATTCCTCTTGCTACACGAGCTCGGAAGTGTATGTTAACGACTGATTGTCTGAATAAATCCAATTATTTCGGTGAGAAATAATAGATCGGATATAATGTTGTGAAATTCCGCTGAGATATTTGCAAACCAGAATCAACATTCTGATCATGTCCCATAAATGTCAACAACCGATGATAAGCACGTGCAACATGATTGTGTTTAAAATTCAGCAACACTTCTTCAGACTGTTCTTGATGTACATTTATCCTCAAAGAAATTTCACTAACCCCAAACGTGTCAAACACCACTGGATTTCGCTCCTGCGAATCTATGCGTTCACCATTGTGAATAACAATAAATACATGTCGTGGTTCTGACATCCCCTGCTGTGATGCTATCTGCCATGTGAATAAACCATTAATATTGCTTTAAATACTGTCTGTGGTCATCGTCAACCATGATAATGTTGATTTACTACTTTGATCCATAACAGAGAGCAAGCGTTGTTCTTCGGCAAGTGATTGCAACATTATTGGCATCCACAACGAAAGTTTTGTTAGTATTACCTTACCTGCATTAACGGCAGCATCACGCCATATTGCATTATTATCGGTGGCTTTTCTAAAACGTATCACGGTGTGTTTAGCGCCAAATATAACTTTTCTAACATTTCTGCAGAATCAAAATATATGTGACAGTTGAATCACACATGAAAATTCTTCATTGATATTTAACATCGCTCTGCGTGCCGCGAATCCCAAGTTGAAATTTTCATTCATTGATGCAACTTCAGTTCCAGCTGCATTCAGTGTCACATTTCTGCTTTCGGGCTGATCAGTAATATCTTTGGCAAACATCATCGACGGACCAGCTGTTCTCGAGTAATCATCGCTGTATCTTGCAAGGCCAAGTAACGTCGTGGCAACATCAACATTTTCGAGACATGATTCAATATTCTTTCAGTCTATTATGTATGTGGCAATATTAAATAACGCCATGATGACATTATCAACAAAACCAACTCGATCACCAATTCCGTACGCTGTATCATCTCCTTTCAAAAGTCTACCTTCGATCTCAATGAATGCCTCAGCGGGTAAGAAATATCTGCATGTATCCTAAACCTGCAACTCAATTCTTCCTCGTGCGTTAGGTACGAGTGCGTCATAAGAATACTACTGATAATCACGCACCGATTCATCCTTGAGAAGTGGTGCGTCCATGTCAAATTCTGGATCAGATACACGTTTAAACATCTTTATTATACTTACTATCGTCTAACACGAAGGCCACTTCCTGCTATTAGACTAGGAGTTATATTGTTTATTTCTTTTTCTGTTATTGGTACACCGGCCAACCCTGCTAGTTTTTTTTTTATACGTGGCTTGATTTATTATTTTACTAACATTTGCAGACATAAGTTCTGTGCTGGGTAATTTTACTGGCTCAGGTCGGAACTCTTGCAACCTGCGTATTAATCGTGCTAGTCTGTCATTGATTGCCGAGAATGCTTTACTAGCAACATCACCAAAAACACCAATATCTTTATCACGAACAACGCCAATAGCTTTCATTCCCACTTGCTTTGCAATAGGTATTGCTTTCAGGTTTATCCGTCTAAATTGGCCCTGAACAGCATCACCGAGTCCATCTCCGTAGACCGCTTTGTATGTTGGTAATCGCGAATTTATCACCCTAACCCTAACCATTACAGGTCAACGTTGAGCATTTTGTATGATCATCTTATATTCTTGTCACTGATCTAATTATATATCCTTAATAACTGCGCTAATCATCAACGAGGGACCCATAAACATTAATATCCATGATACCGCCTGTAAATAATCTCTGACAAATAGCAGCTGCTTCATTAATGATTTCTGGGGAATTATTGCCGGCTCGTTTTCCGTCAATCAGAATTTCTAGTCGTTCAACATCGGCAAGGACGTTGCTTGGACATGGAGTAATAAGATCACTCTCACTGGTAACTGTACCAAAACCACTTCCAGTGGCGCCGGGGGTAGAACTTGCATCTTGCAATGCTTCTTTTTCCTTACTTGTTGTTTCCTCTGCTTTTTTCTTACCTACTATTGACATTCTTCTCCTTCCTAATATTGCTTTTTCACGTTGCTGCTTCATTCTTTCTATTCTTTGTCTCCTTCCTTGTAAATTGTTCGGTATGCTCATATACTGCATTGTTAAAAATATGAAAATTATTAACATTTTCCTCAGATCTGATCTGCGGAGTATCAGTAGCGATGCGATATACATCCTTAACCCCAATCGGCAGATCACATAGTTTGCAGGTATTCGAGTTTTGCATATTTATCTCTTTCATTATATCCAAACGTGGCAATATTAATTATTTGTTCTTGGTCCTTGATAGTGGCAATACCTTCAGGCGTGAATTTATCTATAATGTTAATTATAACTTTTGGCAGAAGTTGTGGCTGTAGTTGAGGTGGTTGCCCCGGTGATGGTCGAGTTGCTTGAAGACTGCCAGCAATATCAACAGGCAATGCTTCAAGACCTTCTTGTGCTGCCTCAGTTGTTGTAAAAACAATTTTTGTTGGTTTGACAATTGGTTAAAATAACTGTTCTGTACCGTCTGTAAATTCCACCTGAGACTCCTGACGAGCTTGTAGTTGTTGCTTGAGAGAATCACGGACGGGGAGATATTTCTTAATTGTCTCTAGTCGCTGTAGAGCTAGTTTAGCTGTGTGGGATTTCATGGTTAGTGATATTATTGATATAATGATTTAATTACACAACACAGCAGCAGGGAGGGTGACGACCTCGAGTCAGTGACCCGGTCGATAAAAGAAAACGCAAGCACAAACGTCAAAGAGAAAGTAACTCAATTAGGGAGGCCTCGGTCGGTTAGAGGCATCGGTTTGGCGTTATTGACCTTGTATTTTCATTTTTGTAGGAATCTTTATTTTTGCGAAATAACCCTCCTAAAGTTTGTAGGATTTACCCCCACCCGCTGCTTGCTTTGGGCAATAACAAAAATCACTTCATCCTAATGTACATAACAGCTATCATAGAAAGGAATGCACGGGATGCTGTTGGAATTGATATATTGAATCTGTACGCCAGGTCCTGCAAGGATAAAATTAAGTCTAAATTGTAACAAAACAAGCAACATTTGCTGAAATTTTGTCAGTGAACTTCTGTTTTTTTTTTTCATGTACATTGTTCCAATAAACCGAACAGTGCCATTAATATATTGAAATTGGGTAAACCTGTATAATATTTTACCTTTTCATTGTCAGTACTGAACCAATCAGGTTAAAACATTGTCTCTGTACATTTTGCTTTGAGCACCTGATTTTCATTAATTAGTCTATGAATTTCTGATTTCACTAATGTAATCAGACCCATGATTTACAGAGGTCTGAGTAGCTCAGGACACATGCCAGGTTCTGTAGAATGTTGAACTAACAAGAGTGTTTTTGCTGCATCGGCCTTCTTTTTCCGCAGACCTTCAAACCTCGCGAATACCGGGAACGTGGTTCACGTGGTGATGGTGACTTTAAAAGTTTGTGTCCTATATTAATTGATGGTGTCCAGACTGGATTTAAAGTGTCATACAGTGCTGAAGGTTTACCTGAAATTATTTTAAAATGAGGAATGTTAATTGAATACAACATTGACTTATTGTAGTTTGTCACTGGACATTCTGGACCTACATATTTCTCTGTAAGCACATTGGTAAATCTAAGTCTCCAATGAATGTATCAGCTCCATTTGTATCTGTTAAGTCAGCATGATGTTTAGTAGACAAATAATAAACTTAACTATCTTAAAGGCAGTAATATAGGACATTAGCAGCAGTAAACAGACTCTAATTGGTTGTCCGTTATTTTCTGAAAATAAGGGTTCCTACGAAAATGAAATACATGGCCAATAACGTCAACCCAAATCCTCTAACCGATCAAGAGTCTCTCTAAATTGTGTTAGCGTATTTTGTTACTTTATCGCTGACGTGTATGTTTTCAAATTTTTATGCGCTTTCATTTGCGTGTAGGACACGCACTTCATGTCGCTCACCCTCTCTGCTACTGTCTTCAATCGAAAATTTTATCAAGGCCTATACGATATCTAGATCTGGGGTCATGTAAACTTATCGTTATAAATCCCTGTGGGATAGCTTGCGCGTGTGAAAAGAAATTCTTGGACTTGATCATGTCCATGTCCCCTGATGATTATTTCGCAACGTATGAGTTTCGACACCATTAAGCACAACTATAATATTACAGTTATCTCTGATCACTTTAGGTATTTGTGTATATCGCTGGGTAACATAAATCACATCTGTGTTTTTATGCCTGCCTCGGGAAAATATCCGAGCTGGATTTGTTTGTTTGTCCAGCATAACATCGTCATATACTACGAGATTATTAATAAATCCATCTAGGTTATCTATGGATGGGGCTTCATTAATATCAGTGATAAAATCAACATCATCCGTCCTTGTCCCTTTGGCTTGTCAAGGACTTTGCGTTTTCATTAAAATCTTTCAGTACTTCATAAGATCGTTGATCATCTGCGGATGGTGCCACCAAATACAATTTATCCCACTTGAGCCATCTCATTATCAGATTGATCAACAATTGTGTTTTACCAGATCCAGATGGTCCAATTATTATCATCCTTCTAGAATTTGGTAGTACTGGATGATGCTTAACTGGCTCCCGCGCTCGTGTCGCTGGGAAGTCAATTATATCCATATAATAAATGATATGAATTTATATTGTGTTCGATGCAGAGCATCTACCCTCACAAGTTATTAACAACAATAATAACAAAGAATAAAAAACGTGCACTTAAAGGCAAGTGTGTGAAATGTGGTAAAACAAATTTACAAATTTATTTCCCTTGACAAGTCATGGAAGACAGGTGGTGATATCGCCACTGCGTTGAAAAATTTACCAAGTGCACCATGGAGGAAATACCCCGGCGAGAAACACCTACCCGGGTACAATTACTGTGGTCCTGGAATCCGACTTGATATTCGACTTGACGAACGAGATCAACCAAGATCTGGAGAGTATCAAATAAACGCGATTAATCAAGCGTGTAATGTTCATGATGTTGCGTATAAAAACAAAGATATACAACAACGGCATCTCGCAGACGTAAAGTTGATTCATGCGTTAAATTCTATAAAATAATATAAATATCTCAGAGAAAAACTTGCTAGATTTCTAGGAAAATCCGCGCTGAAAGGTAAACTAATACTAGGGGCTGGTAATTAATCATATAACTATTATAATGGAATCGGTTTATTATAGCCCAAGTGGATATTGGAGAGGCAGGACAGCGATTAGTAAACTGAAGTACCACATATCTCACGTTCTGTTGCTGCAAATTGGTTAGCACGACAGGCAAGATGGCAGATTAATCTACCAGCACCTAAAAAATTTCATTACGCGTATTTCGATGTCAGCGCTCCCAATGAAGTTCATTAAGCAGATATTTTATTTTTACCACACGATACCATTAAAACTGGTAGACGTCAATCACGCACATACAAATACGCGTTAACTGTCGTTGACGTTGCAAGTAGATATAAAGAAGCAGAGCCGCTATCATCTAAAACAGCAACTGAAGTTGCATCTGCGTTTAGACGAATTTATCAACGAGGATCTGGACCACAAGGTGGTCTACGATGGCCGCAGCTACTACAGGTGGATCCTGGCAAAGAATTTCTTGGTGCAGTATCATCGTTGATGAAGCAACATAATGTCAAAATCAGACCGCAATTCATCGCGATCAGGCAATCGTTGAACGATTTGATCAAGCACTTGCTGAGCGGTTATTTGGATACCAGTATGCGAAGGAAATATCCACAGACAAGAGATCTCGTGAATGGGTTGCAAGATTACCAAGTGTGATAGCAAAATTAAATAATGAAATTACTCGTGCAACTACTATGAAACCCATTAATGCAAACACAAAGAAATATAAACCAATACATCGACGTGACTTTTCGAAACAACCAATAATGGGTAATGTGACTGTAAGATACTTATATGAACCTCGTGAACTTGAAGAGGGTAAAAGAAGAGCAACTGATCCTATTTGGAGTGTGACCACACATACAATTTGCAGCGTGGTTAGATCCACGATAAACCTGCGATTTACAGACTAGATTCCACTGCTCCAGAGCGTGGATTTGTACGTGAACAATTATAAGCAATTCCTGAAGATAAACAATTACCACCGCGTTAACATTTGTAAACTGGCACCTCTACGTCGATAACACTCAAGACAGGTCAGCATCACATTTCCGCGTGTATGACCAAGACTACTATTAATTCTATCCACGGTAAACTGTCTTGGATTATTATTTGAATACTGCCATAACATATTACAGTTACAGCTCGCACAATGATTATTCTGTCGTAGTTTCTGTGTCATGATAAATTCAGCATCAAGATCAAAGTCGCGTTTATTTCTTTTTGTCACATTGTTTATAACCAGATATTTTTTTTGTCTTACTACATCATCGCCGACACTTTCGGTGTCTCTAGCAGTTTGATTATTATTTTCTGTTAAGTCCATGGTAACCCTGTGCAGCAGATATACTATTCTGACTCGAGATACTGCGAGATAAACTAAATTTGACCATTCGATCCAATCATCAATAATCCAAATATTTGTATCAGAAATAGTTAATCCTTGTGATGAATGAATCGTTATAGTGTATCCTAACGCCCATGGAGTTTTATTCATCTTTAAATCACCTTCAACAGCTCCGATAGGAACTAAAACAATATCATTCAATACAAGATTTTGTTTTTCATTAATTCCTGGAATTTCAACTTCAATATTCTGTCGTGGAGTATCTGTTACGTAAATAACTGCTGTTGTAGTGTATCACGAACTATTTTTCTACTTGCAACTATCAGATCAGCAGGTCCCCAAAAATTCTAAGTATCATTCATAGCAGTTTCTGGAATTACTCCAAGCATTATTTCTCACTGTATTCTATCTGGCTGCAGTCTGATTAACTTTATAAATTCCTTAAGCGGCTCATCAGTAGCTATATAATCTTCGTTGATTTCCTCGTAATAGTCAACGAAATGTTTCAACCATTCGTGCGGAGACTGTCCAACAAAAGGTGGCGGTTGACCATGATTGCCACACATTATCACAGCAGTAGTCTTCGTCAATAACCAATCAAGAAACATTATTAATACTTCCAGCGATACCGTACACATTTCATCCCAGATCACAATCCTAGAGATATATTTTTCACTCATGCGCGATGGAGTCCATGCGTCTCCGCACCATCTGAAGAAACCATGATAGGTTTGAGATTTTACTCCACGTTCATTCATTTCTCTGGCGAGTCTATGTGTAGGCGTCTAAACAACCATATCAAAATTCCGAAATAATTCAATCACACGTGTTGTTTTACCAGAACCTCCAGGCCCATTGAGATAAACTGTTTTATGTCTGGCCACAGGATCATATACACATGGCGCTGATGATTTTCATACTTGATTATCATTCTTGTAAATATATTTCCTTGATTTCAACGTCTGCGGATTCATAATAACTAAATATATATTCTTGTTTTATTCTCCATGATCCCCATTCACCAGCGCGAAGTAATGGTTTTAACAAATCCGCATATTTTTTATTTATATAAAATGAATCCGTGGCGACTCTGACCGCGGTCAGAGGAAATTCTGTTTATCATCGATAATAAATTTATCGAAACGTACGCGAGCATCAAAGATCTTAAATGAGTAACTGCGGTGAATCACCATCTATATAGCTCACAATTGTACCTAATTTTGTTCCGTCTGATAAATAAGCATTACTCAGGCTTATACACGTATCTTTCTCTGTTGTATGAGCAATTATTAAATCGAGTTCAGCACCGTTGACAATGAATCTTGTACAACGTTGTTTATGACCAAATGAACTACCCTGAGTAAATTTACCGATTATTTTTCTACCAAGATCCTTTGCAACTTTTTCATTATTTTCTCTTCTGTATTTAGATACATTATTAATAAGTTCAGTAATTTCATCTTCGTTAAGATTAGGGTATTGTTCCCTGATATCTTTTTCTGCATCAAACTTATCCAGTTGTGACAACCAAACTTGTTTCTGCTAATCATATGATATAACTGCTTCGTTTACTCTCAACGACACTAATATTCCAGCATCAAGCATGTATCGTAATAAAACCACCGGAGCCCAATATTTGTCTGAAAAATGTTTTACAAACCACGTATAAACAATCGGATCGAGATTCCGTGCAACCTCGAATGACTCAATACAGGCAAATCCGGTTAAATCAAAATCTGGCAAGGGTACGTTTATTGCAACTCTGGTGATCTCGTGTGTTGGATGTCCATATGTCTTAAAGTACTCAGAACACTCTCCGTATCGAAGAAGACTTCCAGGATAACATTCTACCATATCAACTGAGATAACATCGTTGTAATCGTATTTAGTATTCAACAATCCGTCGTGTCCGTATCCGACACAACTGCGCTGGACATCAACAAGAAATTCCGATCTTGTCGGTTTCCATGAATTTATCTCTTGAGCAGCGTGGACAGCAACTGATGGAACGGTAAAACAATTATTCAGTAATTGTTCAACCCTGACATCGTCAGGAGTATATTTCAACGCAAGATTTTTCATTTCTTCGTGGAGTGAATCTGCACGATAAATTTTTCCGCTAGACCTTACAAACTCTATCATCGGAACTCCGAAATAACCACAGGATACAGGATCACTCTTACTGAGATTACTGATAAAATCAAATATATAATCGCTATAAAAGTGATTGTTTTGTCTCTTGGAAATATTGTTACCGCGGACGTCCATGCACTTGCGTTATGATCAATGATCGTTATCGGGGCTCCTCTTGATTCACATTTCGATTTGTATAAAATATAAAATATCTCCGGTTAATGTCTTCACCGTAATCGGAAATTCTAATATTTTTTTTCCAGTTCAGCAACGTCGCTGATAGACGCTCCGGTATCTTTAGCTGTTTCTGTCCACGTATTTATATTTTTTACGTCAAAAATCCGTTAAACCATTTATACGCATCGCGTTTGTGAAGAGTTCTGTAACACGTTTCAGGCACATAATTTATCCATGATAGTTTAATCGGTTTGAGATCATCAACGCTTGGTTTATCATTTAGCGGATACATACCATAAACAATTTCAGTCACAGGATACGCTCGTTCATAATATGGTTTGTCAATACCAGTCAACGTTCCTGATTTGGAATTTGTATTCAACGTGACGATGCTATTTCCAACATGTACACGGACAGGGTCACGTTTGTCACGGATAATCCAAGTGTCGTCGTCAGTCCTCACAATAAATTTATTAGAATAAGATATCGCTGATTGTCGAGATAGTTAATAATTTTCCTTCCTCGCTCGTCATTTATTCTAGTATCGACAACATTCATGATTTTGAATGTTGACCACACCATCGTTGCGAAATTCCTTCTTGGCTGTACGGATATGATCAGTTATATCTTTATTCACCAAAGCCAAATCTTGCATCGAAAAACTAAATTTAGGTTTCGGCTGTTTGTCAAGATCGAATCTAGCTGTAGTATTATAATTAAGGCAATTATATATTTAATTAAAACTTTATATATATATATATATATATATATATATATATATATATATATATATATATATATATATATATATATATATATATATATATATATATATATATATATATATATATATATAATGATACAAGCAAAGAATAAATGCAGATGGCTTATGATTGGTTTTTTACTTCCTTGCAACAAAGCATGCGTAAATGAAATCTGTGGTTATCATTTGCAAAGTTTTCGACGTGGAAGTCTAGGACCAAAACCGTATTTACGATGCGGTGTTGGTGTACGAGGAGAGACCCCGTTGTGTGGGCAATGAGGTGGTAAAAAATACAGCGAGCTGAAACGATATTGTGGTAAAAAAAAAATAACACCGATGATTCTCCTATAAAAAACGCTGAAGGCTATCTCGACAGATTTTCAAAGTAATAATTTAGACAAATAATATCATTATACCAATGGATCAAAATGAATTTGTGAAACATCCCACTATAAAAAATTATGAGGCATCTCTTGATGGTGTAATCAGGAACTGTCGAAAAAAACCAGTCGGTGTAGTTGATAATACTGGTTACTTTAGATTTACTGTTGGAAAAAAGATAATTATCTCCTTGATTCGTGTTTGAATGTTTTCATGGACTGATCAAAGATGATCTTGTGATCGATCACATTAACGGCGATAAAATCGATAATTCTTTATGTAACTTACAGCCTATTACACAGAGTCAGAATTCTGTGCGAGGGGGTACTGGTAAATTTACTAAATTTCCAAAAATTGTTAAATCTGTGAACGCAAAGAGACTGGTGAAGAAATAATATTTCAATGAATGAATACAGCTGGAAAATATTTTGATATTTGCATACCTTCGGTAAAATATGTCGCCGATAGTATAACTAAATCAGCATTTTCCAAGCAATTCAAACAAATAATCACGTTTAAATATCATACATATGAAGGGAGATCACTCTGTCCTTGCTGATAGAGTAATTAAGCAGTTGTCCTGCTTGTTACTGCGTAATATTACATGACCGTCGCGATTTATTATTTATTTTTTTGTGCGTCGTATTCAGTAACTTAATTGAATGTAGTCAGTGGACCAATAGAATTTGTAACAGAGAAAGATATTTACATTTCCTAACTCTCCTCATAAATAGACCGTTCAGTACATATTTTGCGTGCAAATTCTGGTAAGTTAAACGTGTATGTAATGTATTCAGTACACCGCTCAGTAGGTCACGCGACATCTGTGTGCAATCCAGGTAAGTTATTTTTAGCTCTCACAGGTAGGACTTAATACATGTATTTTAACCTCGATGCAGAAAATGTATGTGCAATTTTATACTGTGTGTTTGGAAAACTGAAATAAATCCACTCTGCTGTTTAAAATATTCAGTATATACTGCTCGTGTGTGGATTTCTCAGATTTAGGTTCCCTGCACTCCAGCAATTGCGTAATATATTATAACTGTGCAGCTATTTGTTTTTACTGCACAAAATCCAGGTAAACTATTTTTAGTTCTTACAGGTATAGACCTACACGTGTTTTAACCTCCCTGCAGAAAATGTATGCGAGATTTTCGAAAGCAGACATTTTCGAAGTTAAAACAAATCCACACTGCAGTTTCTAACTTCATAATAATTCATGAATGTATGTGAGATTTTGCCGCAGTTCTGATCGCACAGGTAACTTCATAGTAGTTTCTAAAACATGTATTTGATGAATGGGACCGTGGTAAAGTGCTATAACGTCGGATTCTCGTACTCGATGCCTGGGGTTCGATTCTCGTGACTGACTTATTGATATTATTGTCGATGGTGGCAGTACGATGCCATTTTTTTTTGATAATAGTCGGGGGTCCGTGACCCAATTTCTCGAACTTCAACAGACGAGTACACTCTCCCACCATGTCACCACGTGGTGGATGCACTTTAGCACTCCCCGGGGTTGATTATGGGTGAGGGTGTGCAGAAATCTGTTGAAGGTAGAGAAGGCCCCAGTTGTGTGTTGTGTCGTCCAATGTATGTTGTGCAGTCCATAAAAATTACGGATCGCCCTCTGAAAATGCTAGAATATCGTTTGGTAATCTAGGGGTTCATATAAGGGTTGTGTCTGTTTCGTCACCCTCTGAACTAGCTAGCAATCTAGGAGTTCAAATGGTGGTTGTATTTGTTTCGCCACCTATGAGTTTGCTCGAATGTCGTTTGGCAATCTAGGAGTCCACATGGGGGTTATATGATGCGCTGTCCTTAGAATTAAGTTAGTTAAGGTCCATAGAATTAAGTTTATATATATACCCTCCTGGATCTGCTAGAATATCGTTTGGTAATCTAGGGGTTCACATGGGGGTTGTG
>JAECUM010017765.1:0-42943 GCA_016617855.1 Megalonaias nervosa
ACAGACAAACAGACAGACATAAAACTAAAAAAAATTGTAATTGTGACTATAAATATTCTAACTAACATACAAACAGACAGGCATAAAACTCAAAAAAACTGTAATTATGACTATAAAGCACATGAGATTTAACTTCACACAGCAAGTTATTTTTAGATAGGATGTGCAGCATATGCATAATAAAATTTATTGCTTTTTCTCATTATCTCCCAGCAACGGCTGATGAAACACAGACTTCAAACTGACAGAAATGCTGATTTTATACACATTGTATAGACCTCTCCAATGTATTTAGAAATTGAAATATTTTACAATAAATGTTATTTTATTCAGAAATCCACACTATAGCTTATAATAATTATGATTTTTTTATTCTGTATTTTGTAATAGCCTGTGTAGTATTAGGTAACTGTATAAATATATATATATAACTGAATTTCATAGCTCAGTGTTAAGAATGCTGGATTCTGATACTGCCGCCCTGAGTTCGGTTCCCTTCACGGACGAAATCGTTGGGTAGGGCTCTGGATTTGCCCCTCGAAATTTTAGGAAGGGTTGGGGGTCCGGAGAATTACCTCGACATCGAACAAACAAAATACACTCTCCCACCATGTAAACACGTGGTGGGTGCAATTTTTGCACTCCCAGGTGTCGCCATGGTGGGAGAGTGTACGAAATTTGTTGGACGTAGATAAGGCCCCCGCTAGGATAAGTTAGGATAAGTTAGGATAAGTTTATGTTATGTGTTTGTGCCGTCTGTGCCGTCTAAAAATAAACAGCGGGATGATGTGAGGTCGCGACCTTGTGACTTCGCTAAAGGGGTACCCCACACAAGGGCCATTCCAAAAAAACCATAGCTAGACTAAAAATAAACCTCATTAGGTTCCTGGTCACAACAAAGACCTTTAAATAGACAGCCCTCTGAGTTTCTAAAGTTTCGGTTTCGGATATTTAGGAATTCTCTGGGGGGTAATGTCCTAACAAAAATGAAGAGTCCAGTTAGCCACAAAAAAAGGCTTACATATAAAATAGACTGCCCTCTGAGTTTCTAAAGTTTCGTCTCATATATTTAGAAATTCGCCTTGGGGGTATGTCTGAAAGAGACTCTTGGAACCTCATTAGGTTTATTTGACAGAACTCATGGAATGGTAGACCGAATGTCATCCTGCTGTTTATTTTTTGTCTTTTAGTTTAGAAATATCGTTATCAAATAAAATATCAACCATATTATCAATAAATGTCATCACATCATCTGCCCAACCCGCTATTCTCACATCATTTTCAGCCGCGAATAACCAAACTGATCCATATTTTGGCGATATATGATATCCAACTTTTTTAATACAATCGCTTATTATTTTAGATTTTATACCAGTATAACCTGAGACTGATTTGATGGAATTAAATCTCTTACAAAATCTGTTTGTCAGATCAAATCCAACATGTCGGATTGGATGACAGAAGGACATTATATATAATATTTTATTGTTTAATATAAATTTTGTCTAAAACTATAAAAATAATTTCTAGAGTGTAATAGTAGTATATGCAATTGAGTGTTTCTATCTCAGAGACCCCCTACCCCGACAAAACAAATTTTTGTCAGAAATATGAAAGTCATCATTTTAAGCTAAAAAGGTTGCTGACAAAAATGCTAACGTATAACGTTTTTTTTGGGGGGGTAGGGGGTCTCTGAAATAGAAACCTCAAATTACATATACTACTGTGGGTTTCGCGGCATTTTTCAGCACGTGATAGGTTATATATGGCTAAAGTGTATCAGATGAAAAAAAACAAACTGGGAAGAACATCCGACTCACGGGGGAATATACTGGCAAACTCTCTCACATACCCAAGTTGGCCGAACCCGAGATTCGAACGCACACTGAAAGAAGTGAGGTATCAGAGATCTGGAAATGCTAGCGCCTTGGACCACTCGAACACCCGGGTCCTCCTTGAACGAAGTAATAGACTATAGGAAACAGGTGTGTTCAATTGATGTAGAAACTGTTTCTTCGTGAGCATGATTTGATGGGCTCACTTCTCAGTTTTGAGTACAACACTTATACCGTTTGCGCTTTCGAAATCGCCTAATACCACTGTGTAAATTACCAGAGGATTTTTGGTGGTGTACACATCTGATTGCAACATTGTGAAACATAAAGAGAGAAAGCACACAATGTTTGTTTGTTTCTTTTTTCTGTTGGAGTCACGTGATTACGAACATACAGAGTGATATTTCTTGTTTTCTGTTGGTCGCATATGTTTTGTTGGTATATAAAAAAACAACCTGCCAATCTGCTACAAATAGATATTTGCAGAAACGAAACTAGAATTTGTATGTGAAATTTATAATGCGTGGAAGAAGATGGAACTAATTTCACAGGTATTCTTGCTCTGCAACAATGCTTAAACGTATAGGTTCGACTAGAGTGCTAATTAGCACTCACTATTGATTAAACACCTCAGTCAGAGTGCTAATTAACATTACTAATTCAATAATTCCACTTTTGTTAGCTTACAATCTTTGTTAAAGTAGTTAAAATATTGAGAAAAATTGAATTAGTATCTATGAATGTGATATATTTTTATTTTGTGTGGGTACAGCCCATACATACAAGATCATACTCATTTCAATTTTACAAAATTGTAAATTTCTCTCTCTCTGTCTCTCAGTGTCTTAACTACACAAAATATTTCAACCTATAAATTCATTTGTTTTCAAAAGTTAATACCTGTAAGACCCTTTCCCAGTCCAGACGCTTTAATTCCTGGTAGCAAAGAGACTTTACGGAGACAGTCCCAAAAGTCGTACTCTTGAATATTAACTTCCTTCAGGTTATGTTCAGTTATCACACTTAGCTTCTGCTTCACTTCCAACAATCGTCTCTCCCCTAACATAGGTATTGCAATATATAGTGACAGAAGCGTAATATAATGCAGCTACTGATAAAATACCGATGCCGATAGACTTCATGTTGGCTGTAGGCCATTGAACCAGCCACAGACTGCTATTGACGCTAATGCGTTTGACCAATCAGCACGCGTCTAAGCGAAACGACTCTAGTGTAGATACTCAAACAAGTTCGAGTGTTCTTGTTTTGTTTTGTCTTAAAAAAAAAAAAAAAAAAAAAAAAATTACCACTTCTGTTTAGGTATTATGGGATTGAGGACTCTATGCAAAATGTACTTGCCTCCGAAATTCAAGAGCTGAACAAAGTGCAAAACTACGCACCTACGAAACTGAAGATTTGACAACGGAAGTGTTCCAATAAGCATTGTCAAATGTACACTAATCAGAAACAAATGTAAAACATTTTCTTCACAATGAAATCGAAGTTAGTTTAAATAACAACCAATAGATATATTGGAATGAATTTAGCAAGTCACAAAAATTAATGAAGGAATGGAGCCAAGTATTTTGAACTATTTTGTAAATCGTAAAATACAGACGTGACCTCCGAATTGGTCGCCGTTGGAATAATATCTAAAACTGGATAGTAAATCGCCAGATAGCAGAGTCTCGCATTTAGTGTATGAGTAGATACTCAGACCAAATTCACGGTTTTCAGAAATGCCTTGGTGGATTAATGTTTGCGACAGGCTCAATAACCAGTTATGAAAATAATCAATGACAATTACAAATAGTCGATTCAAAATGGCAGACAGAAATCTCCTTGTATGATTCTTTAACCTTGCATCTCTGAGAAGCAAATTAGGGCGATTTTTACTCATTATGTTGTTTTGGTGTTTAACAACAAAACTGATATAGAAAAATTACACATCATACATAACATATATTAAAGAATATTCAAATGTTTCATAGATCTAATGCTTTGATAATATGACGGCAGATTCACAATAAATAAATAAATAAATATGAAGCACAAGAGCGAATGTATAAATACCAGTAAGTGTAAGATCAGTTTCGAATACGAAACAGAAATAGCAACAGATTGTAGTAGTAATGATAAATGAGGTTTATATCTCCGAGACCCCCTACCTCTCCAAAACCCTTCTATGTTGACATTTTCTTCACCAGCCTTTTCTAGCTCAAAATTATGACTTTCACATGATAAGGCTTTTTCTAGCATATTTCTGACAAAATATGTTTTGTCGGGGTGGGGGTCTCTGAGATAGAAACTTTCATTTATTATTACTACTGTTATAACCATATTTTATGATAATCTTTTTTATACCTGCTGACTCTCATGGGCAGAATATCTGTTAACATACTGTCAATAATACGAAACTCACGTATTAAATCGTCCATATCATATTTTACGCCTCGCAAATAAGATCGTATCTGATCAAGTAAATTTTTATAAGTGATACTTGCTGTTTTACAAGCATTTCTTTTGGTCTCAAGTCGAGGCTCAATTTTCTTACGCGCTGTTGTAAGAGAAACACCAACACCAGATATTATTAATAAAAACAGGTTTAATGATGCCCCACTTGAAATTATACCAGAGCCAGTCATTAGCAGTGGTAAATATGATATTACTCGAAGTATTCTACTGTAATACTTATAACATTGTTTTACACACCAGAGGTTTTTATGATAAAATTTGTAATATTGTATTAGTGCGTCAGCATCTTGTTTTGGAATTTCACCAGAAATATGATTGAATTTGACGATCTGTTTTTTCATTATACAATATTCGTTTACAGCTTTTATACAATATTAAAAACTGTAGCACCAACAATTCAATCGAGAAACTCACGAAACTTATTATTGTTAGGATCAACTATAAAATCTCTATAGTTGTCATAAACATCTGACGAAGTATCCTTATATCGTTCATCTGTTAGTACCTCATTCTTCTTTCACCAACTGTAGGAATCAAACGTGTTTTCTACATCAAGTTCATAAAAATCTGTTTCATTCATCAAATTATCGTATTTTCTTTCTGTTTCATCAATGAACCCAAGTACCAAGCTTATTTGATTCAAAGTAAAATTTTTGAGACAAGATATTGTCTGATAATTGCATATGCGACTACGAAATTTATCAGCATTAATTTTAGGAGTGATTTTCGTCCAAGAAAGGTAATACGAGTGAAAGCATTTACTCTAAGCCATAATTTTTCATATTGTTTTGTGAACATTTTCTTGACTTTATTGTAATAATTTCGTAATGACAATTGTCTAGAGCGTTGGAGCCATGGAAGTGAAACATCGCCTTCATCACTTATATCGTAATAAGAATTAAACTTTGCTTCAAATACTGTTTAATTGACTTCTTCAAAAAACTTTTCTCGCTCATAATCGTCGAGGTGACTAATTTCTTCGTTAAAAGTTTTGATTATCTTTAGTGATCTGTCAACAATAATCGGATCAAATTCTAGGTCTTTTTTACGCATCATTGGTGGAAGTGCGTTCGAGTATGCTTTTATAATTAACTCCATATCCGCTGTCATGGTAACGATTTCAACTAGGGTTTCCTTGTTGTGGTAGTACATACCGAGATACTTAAAAATTTCTCGTTTTAAAAAACTATTGTATAACTCCTTGTTCCTTCTTATTCTTATTATCCTAGATTCCGCTAGTTTGTTGAGACGATTATAGTTATCGTTTATTTTTTCTTCCTGTGCTATTCGTGCTTGAATAGGCTTGATCGCATTATCAAATCTATATTTTTTAAAATCAAGCTCAAGCAATGCTTTTTTAAACAAGATTCAACTTATTTTTGTTCTTCTGGGCAATCATCAGTATGACAGTGTCTGCTTATAATATCAAAGTTTCTTATTGCTTTTGTTAGTCCTCGCATATGCATAACAAGAATAAAAACATTTATTTTCTTCATCTGACAATGGAGAATTTGTCATTGTAATTGTAAAACTTTTCGTAGTATTTATCACACGTGCCGCTAGTGATTCGTTTCCAACATCTTTTTTTTTTTTTTGATGAAAAACATTATCATAAAATTCTCTTGCAATGGTTATAATTGATGGTTCTGACATTATTTTATAGCATTAGATTAAATTTGATTGTCGAGTGTATATATTTGAAATGCTGTCAATCCTGGAAACGGATGTTCAGCAGAGACAACATAAGCTCGAAAATACAAGTACAAGTGTTGTTGAAATATACGTGTTCTCTGTGCTATACAATATTACCCAGTCAATATCATCGTTTGATCCTTCCAATCGCCAATTATAAATTCGACCAACACTAGAGTTTAATCGACCTCGCAAATGAAATTGCCAAATAGCGACTGCAATGGGACATTTAATTTTAATCCAAAAGTTTTCAACTTCTCCGTTAGTAGTGCATTCTTGTCTATCAGAGAAAGCGTGAATAGGATAATTTTCAGGATATCATGATGATGCGCTTACCTCAAACCTAACTCGGTTATCAGTTGTCTTTAAAAGTGTTGGAATATATCCAACATTGTTTTTGGTTCGTTTTATACCACTAGACAGACTGTCAACGTACGCTTTATTTGTTAGATCATTAGGGTTAACTGGAACATATGCCGTTGTTATTTTGTTATTTTTCATATTTATCTTACCTGACATTGGTCCACCGGATTGTTTAAAATACGGGTTGAGTTCTTCTTTCAACTGAGCGTAACTAATAGCATCAGTCTCATTAGCTGGTGGTGAGGTTGTCGGTAATCCAGTTATTTTTGAGTTATTGCTCATTATCAGGTTACCTGTCATTATGTTATGTCATTTATTAGTTCGCATAACTCACCGCTTGTGTATTATCAACATTTGCTGGTGGATACGCAGTTTCCAACCCAATATTTTTTTTACTCGACATATTAATATTTCCTGTAACCGTTCCACCAGTTTTATCAAACTTGTTATCATCCACATACTTCAACTGTAAATAACTTATCGCTTTAGTTTGATTTAAGTTTTTTGGCGCATACACGGTTTCCGAATTTATAATTTTTTCCTGACATATCTATGTTACCGCTTAAAGTTCCTCCTGTCAAAGATAGTTTATTATCATCAACAGATTTTAGTTGTGCATAACTAACAGCTTATGTACTGAGAACATTTATTGCCTGATAATTTGTTTCTAAACCTAGTACCCGTTGATTTAACATCAACAAATTGCCTGTCATTTTATCGTAAGTTTTTTTTAAGTAGCCTGATAAATCAATGTTGCCACTTGTTATTGTTGTACTTACAGCCGACGAATCTTCTAATGTTGTCCCAACTTTTGTAAAATAGCTCATTATTTGTTTATTGTCTGACAATTTTATATAAACTTAGTTTATAACAATGGCAAAGCCATCGTCGATATTAAATATTGACACAGAACGGCTGGTGCAACATAAACGCAACAATGACCTGCCAGATTGTCATTATCTCGTTGTTGGGAGAACTGGATATGGTAAAACAAATTTGCTGATGAATTTCCTGCTGGGCGATAATTTTAACTACGACAGAGTTTATATTTACACAATTAATCCACAGCAGGATAAATACTAATTATAAAGCGGATACAATAACAAGCTTCTTGATGATCTTGCGGCTGGTGAAGATTTTTTATTATTAGACCACCAGAGGAACTTATTCCAGTTAATCAACTTGACTCAGATGAGTATAAGATAGTTGTTTTTGATGATATTCCAGTTAATAATGAAGAGATGAATAAAATGATATCTTATTTTTCACCGTCATGTAATAAAAAATATAACTCTGTCTATCTCGCTCAGGGATTTTACAACGTCGATAGATTTATTAGACGAAATACTGGTTGCTTTATATTACTTCCCGGACTCGACAACGTTGACATCAGAAATATTGCAAACGAGCAATGTGGCGACGTAACAAAAGATAAATTTATTGAACTGTATCATAAGGCAACGAAAGATAAATATAATTTTCTTTTTATGCGATAAATTTGCACGTGATCCAAAAAAAATGTTCCGCTGCTGTAATGAAAAGTATCTAGAGTAAAATTTTATCGAACTGTTATTGAATAATAATATCGATAAACGAGCAAAGTACAGAAAATATATATAGACGATCTAAACAAATATTGCTCAATCTCATACAGAATTTAAGAAAAATGTTCAAGAAGCACTACGTGGACAAGTAGTTGCCGCGGAGGAATCAGCTAGAATTTTAAAACCAGTTACTGAGGCTTCACCTGGAAAACAACCTGAAACCATACCGCTGTCGGAAGAAGAACATAAAAAATAAAGGGAAAAAGGTTTACTTGGATTAATTAAAGAACAACAAGAAACCTCTATTGCAATATCCGAGGAAGAAAAAAGAAGGTTAGCTGAGGCACTTACAGATTACATGGTTAATCCTGACAGAAGGCAAACTGATATAGATTTGTTGATTCGTGATCCGTTAGAGCTTGAACGAAGATTATCGCAGAGGGTGACACTTGGGCCAGCGTGAAGAAGGTTGGATGAGATGATGAAGATGATGAAGGATATAAAAGAACAACAACAAGAAAGGGAAAGTAAAACTGACAGAATATTGAAGGAGATGCGTGAGGAAGATGAAGCTGAGAGAGAAGCTTTTAGAAAAAAGCATGGATTAGATGTTCAAGACAGAAAGATTCGAAGCTGCTCTAGAAAGTATAAACAACAAAATAGAAGATGTCCAATATAAGTCGTTCGACATAAAATACAGTTTCAAAAATTTAAGAGTATGATGTTTTAAAGAAAGAATACAAAGCTGATGAAAAAATTGAAAAAGTTAACGGAGATAGCAAAAGAAAATTAGAAATATATCGAAGAAGTAGTGCCAGAAAATGAAAATTACCACGAAGGTATTAGAAAAGTCCGACACAGTATTATCGCCGATCTTTACATTAAAGCCATTAATCAAATAAAGCAAAGAAGGTACAATCATCGCCTTAATATTTTGAACACAGAAGCAAAATATACAGAGGAAAACCGAATTCTGGCCATGCCACTTGTGTAACATATAGCCGACCCTGTTGCCAGACAATCTGAACTTGATCGGTTAATTGATAATCCATATGAAATCAGAAAAAGGTTACAGCCAGCTGTGACGGAGAGTCAATAAGATCCAGTTATGGCAAGTGAAACAACATTTGAGTCAACTGTAACAGGGAACATTAGTCAACAAGCGGCAGATATTCAGCTAGAAAGAAAACTTCTTTTAGAGCGAGTGCAAGCTAGAATAACAGATTATGAACACAACAGTTTTTTAGTAAATCATAATATTGACGTTGATAATATTGAAAATTAGGAAAAAGACAGACACGATGAACTACTTAAAAAACTATACATTATTATAAACACCTGTGAACGAGCTTACATAGATATGAAAAGAGCTACAAAAATTGAAGATCTTCATAAATATTATAACACCCACAGAAATAGCGTTATTGCAGATATTTTTAAGACTCCAGTATTATTAACGTTTAAAGATTAAAAAATAAAGGATATAGCTTTAAAGAATGGTTTGATTTCGAACTGGAGTAACAGTATTTACATCAACAGCTGATATGATCAGCAGATTATTGCTGTTGATATCATTGAAAGAAACTGGAAATGTTGGTGTTGAAATTAATAATGAAGTAGTTGATATACTTGATCATCTAAGATCGAAAGAATTACTAACATCGGACGAATACGAAATTTTTCACCGCGATATAATCGCGGGCGATATAATCGAGGGAGAAATAATCGCGGGCGATATAATTATATAATCTAATAAATAAAGATGTCAACAATATTACTACTCGACTCTAGCACCGCTGCAAAAGATAGCTCAAATTTTTCAGTGAATTATATTCCGTTGATACAACTGGATCCTGAGAAAAAACATAAAATTGGACTAATTTCCTGCGCGGCGTGGCATTATATGGCTAACGTAAAAACTAATGTTAATGATGAATTTACATTTCGACCAAAATTGTCGTCGTGGATAAGATTTACAATTCACAAGGCGCCTATAATATCACTGATCTAAATAAAACAATAAAAGAGGTTTTTGCAAAAAATAACACAGTGGACGCTGACATCTTTGAGCTAACACCAAATTATAACACGTTACGTGCTAGAATAACATTATGTTACTGGAAATGAAGGTGAGAGCGTTATCGCCGAGCGATTTAATCGCACACTAAACGAGCTGATACATGAACATTTGACAGCTAAAAATACAAATAAATATATTGACGATCTACAGCAGATTGTTGATAAATATAATAAGATCAATAAAATTGTCACCAAATGATACAATTAAAAATCCGATTCTTGCAAAGGAAAACATGTACCACAGACATAAATTTAAAGTTGGTGATAAAGTTAGAATTTCTCTGACGAAAATATCATTTGAAAAAGGATTTACTCCAAACTGGAGCGAAGAAGTATTTATTGTTGATAAAGTTTTACTGACAATACCTGTAACATACGCGCTAAAGGATTTATTGGGTGAGCCTGTAACTGTTAGTTTTACGAGCAGGAACTGCAGAAAACTGTGCAAGATATATTTGTTATTGGAAAAGTTATCTGACCGGTCTACACAACGATATTAAATGTAATTTTCTTGCATTATCGACTGGCATTAAATTAAATATTTTAACAAAAATAAAATCGTATTTTATGCTCCTTTGTTGGCCAGAAATTATCAGATTAATAAAAGGTTTTATAAGTTGCCAAAAATATTTGTTGCTGGGCAACATTAAATTAATTTATTTTTGGCTATATGATACTTAACATTATATCGTCCAGATGTCGGTCTGCTGTAATTTGTTTTATCAACCACGTCTACGATCTCGTCTTGTTCATCGTTATTGTTAAATAAAATGTCATTTTCTGTATAACCAACCGACTCACATATTATGTCACCAGAGATGAAATCTCTTGAAACAGCATCTCCAGCTGTAAAATTATCGTCAGCATATATATAAGCAAGTCGTTTCATTAAATTCATATTATAATATATTTTTATCTAATTTATTATTATAAATAACTAACGAGACAAAATATTATCAGAAAGTTGATATATTAAATTACAGAGAATTAGCCGAAGCAGTGCGAAAATGTTTTTCAAGGTATAGTTCTTATTCTGTTGACGTTATTGTTATGCAAGGTGATTCTGATAAAATTCTCCTAACAGCAGCAGAAAAAAATAAACTTAATGACAGTGCATTTATTACACTGAAATTTAATATAGATGATGTTATCGCGTTTGCTCACAATTGCTTAACAAAAAACGAGCTAGAAACTATAATTAATCGTCGTATTTGAAACTAAAACTGTCAAAGGATGATTGTGATGCTGCCGTGATTGTTATTCCATTTCCATCTCTCTTGACTGTTGCTGAATTTATCTTAAACTATCTTGCCGCTGCTGTTATTGAAGGAAATTTTAGCTCCTCATCTGTTTCAAGATTAAACAAAACAATGGGTTTAACTTTGCTAAAATTATAATTACCTGTGTTTCCTCGTCTGCTATTTTTTTCAGCGTGACAAGTTCGAGGTTTTCTAGACGATTATCTGTTTTAATGCCGTTGACGTGGTCTATCACTAAACTATTAGGTATAGATCCGTTAAAAGTTTCGTAAACAAACGATGTGATAAATAATTAACTTGATCGGTTAATGTTCCTAATACTTTTTTTGTTTGGATATTTCGAATAATTCCTTTATCATTCGCCTCGTAAAAATCGAACACGTGATGAGGTTAAAAGTCGTTTGTTATCATCAGTAACCGCACCATTGACATGATATACTCGCTGTCCTTCAGGAATTTCATCACAAAACAATGTGTAAATAAATTCTTAAACATTTCAACTCTCTCCGCATTATCACCTTTAACGCTTTTCATCATTCCACCTGGTGTTGATTTACCAAATGGTTGTCAGTTTTCGACGTGTATCACCGACCCTAACATATTTCCGGCGTACAAGTTGTACTTCGGGTGAACGTAATAGTACTCTTGCTCGCTTCCGCTTGTCAGATTTTTTGTCATTATACTATAAGCATTTTATATCTCTAATTGATTGTTTAAACTGGCGTGCGTAGTGCGGTGAGATATCGATCAAACAATCAAACAATCAATTAAATATATAATATTACATTATAAATAGCAATGTTGAAGTTACCTGATATAGCCAAAAAGAGCCTTATAGGACAACTTACAAAAATAGCCACCGCTTTTGCAGGATTTGATAACAGCTATCTGTTTGATAAACAAATTGTTTTAGCAAATTTTAACTCTACAAATTTGTTTCAACTTTTGCATCCAATTGTAAAGCGAGAACTTGCGGTGCATAAAATTATCAAGCTAATAGTGCAGTATCATGTTTGTTTATCAAAGTTACATGCACTTCAAAACGATATACTTGATATAGTCTTTGAAAATGTAGATTTCACCAACGAGATTACCGAACCACATTTAACAGCTAAATCACGAAAAATATTAGCTGGAACAAATATTTCCTCAGTAGCTGATGAAATACATCAAGAAACAAATAAAAAAATTGGAGGAATGTACTGCATCATGATCAGGTTGGAAATTTGAAATGATAAAAGAAGTTTTATTTTATTGAAATAATAAAAGAAGTTTTATTTTACGTTGATCTCCCTCAAAAATTGAAAACAAAAAATGTTGCATAAACGTAAAGAACTTTGATAACAAATGTTTCCAGTGGGCTATTCGTTCTCCGATGTTTCCAGCAGAAAAAAAAAATGCTGATCGTGTTCACAAGTATTTTAGTCACGTATCAAAATTAAATTGTAATGGTATTGACTTTCCAGTTGCAGAAAATCAAATACCAAAATTTGAAAAGCAAAATAATATTTCAGTTAATATATTTGGTCTTGATGAAAGTGAAAATGGTTTTCCAAGGTATATTTCAGAAAAAGCTTCGCAATCGACAATAAACTTGCTGTTTTATAGGAAACATTACGTTTGGATACAAAAAACGTTAACGGTCTAGTTGGCAGACAATATAATAAAAATAAAACTAAGAAATATTTTTGCTACCGTTGTTTACAAGGTTTTTCTAAAGATAAAAAACTGCAAGAGCATCTTATATACTGTGTTAATGTTCAAAGGATAACAATGCCAGACGAAAAAGAAAAAGCATTAAAATTTAAAACTTACAGTCATAAATTAAATATTCTGTTTGTTATTTATGCTGATTTCTAGTGTCTACTTGTTCCTGTAGCAGGCCCAGAAAATGATCCAAATAAATCAAGCACTAGCAAAATACAACAACATGTTCCCTGTGTAGCAACTTATAAAGTAGTTTGTTGCGCTAACGATAATTTTTCAAGTCCAATAAAATTGTACAGAGGTAAAAATCCTGCCATGTGGTTACTAAAAAATTTAATAGACGATGTTAATAAAAGTTTCAACAGATTATCCAAAAGAGCTCCAATAAAAATAACATCCGAACAACAACTTGATTTTGATGAGACAGTTAATTATCATATCTGCGAGAAACCTCTAGGTAACGATAAAGCACGCGATCACTGTCATCTAACTGGCCAATATCGCTTAGCAGCACATAACAATTGTAACTTGAAATGTTATGCGCGAGATTTTATTTCTGTCGTTTTACATAATTTGTGTGGTTATGATAGTCATATCATTGTCGAAGCATTTGGCGATGAGAAAATTAAATCTAAACTAAAATTAAATAATATAATAAAATGTATTCCAAACAATTTTGAAAAGTGTATGTCAGTTATGCTTGGCAAATTACGTTTCATTGACAGTTTGCAATTTATGGCAGCACCATTGGATGAGCATGTAAAATGTTGTAGCAGTTTCAATAATTTCAAAGGTTGCTTTGGTGAAGACTACGTCTCTGACAAAACAAAGGTGTCTTTCCGTATGAGTATCTCGACCACTGGAGCAGATTTGATGAAACTTCTCTTCCTAACAAAGATAAACTTTACTCTCAGTTATAAAATGAAAATATTACAGATGATGAGTACAAATATGCACAGGAAATTTGGAATAAATTTGGTTGTAAGACACTTGGTGATTATCATGATTTATATTTGAAAACAGATGTATTATTACTAGCAGACGTTTCGAGAGTTTTCGTAAAGTTAGTCATGCAAATTATGGATTAGATCCATGTTGGTATTATTCTGCGCCAGGATTGTCATGGGACGCTCTGTTAAAAATAAGCAGATTAGAATTGGATCTCTTAACTGATATTGATATCTTTAATTTTATTGAAAAAGCAATTCGAGGTGGAATTAGCGTTATAACAAAAAAAAAATATGCAGTAGCTAATAATAAATACTTAAAACATTACGATAAAAAGTTACTGTCAAATTATGTTATTTATCCTTACTAATAATTTGTATGCTTATGCTATGTCAGAGCCAATGCCGTTTAGAGGATTTCATTGGATAACTCCAGATCAATTTCTTAAAGAAACTGAAAAAGATTTACCAGAAAATATCAGTTATTTTGTTGAAGTTGATCTCGATTATCCTAGTTCGTTACATGATCTACATAACGACTATCCGTTTTGTGCCGAGTAAATGATGATCGAATATTGTTTATTATCGCCTGAACAACAGGCAATGACAACAGGAAAAATTCGATTCTTAATAAGCTAGTTCCAAATTTGTTAAATAAAAGATATTACGTGATACATTACAAAAATTTAAAACAAGCAGTAGATGCTGGACTAATTCTGAGAAAAGTTCATTGCGTGTTAAAATTTAATCAATCGCGGTGGGTGGCAGATTATATTGATTTATATACCAAAGGTCGTGCTATTGCTAAGACTGACTTTGACAAAAACTTTTTCAAGTTGATGAACAATTCCGTATTCGATAAGATGATGGAAAATATCAGAAAGCGAGTCAATATTGAAATTGCAAATGAAGTAAACCGCAGAAATAATTTAATTAACGATTACTGTTTTGTCAGTATGAAAATATTTAATGTAAATCTTGTTGCAATACTGCGACGAAAAACAAATTTAGAGTTAAATAAACCGATTAATTTTGGTGCAGCTGTATTTGATATATCAAAATGGCTAATGTACAACTTTCATTATAATTTTTCCAAAAAGCAGTGGCCAGATTCGGAGATACTATTTACTGACACGGATTCATTTGTTTATAACAAAAAATGTGAGGATGCTTATCAAGATATTTTAACAATAAAACTTTATTTGATTTATCGGATTATCCATAAGGTAGTGGATTTCATGATGATGCAAATAAAAAAGTCATCGGCAAGATGAAAGATGAATTTATGTTTGCGCCAGTTAGGGAATTTGTTGAACTAAGAAGTAAAATGTACGCCGTAATTTTAGATGACAATAAACTGACAAAAATGGAAAAATTATTCCTCGCGGATATGAAATTTGATGATTTTAAAGCAGCGCTAAACACCTGCACTAATTTATTAAAACAAATGTTATCAGAACCAATCATCATAAACTTGAAACAGATACAATTATAAAACGTGGACTAAGTAATTTTGATGATAAGAGATAATGCGGGGACGGAATTAATACGTTAGCTATTGGACACTACGCAAATCAATATCTTAAATTGATTTTCTCTAAACTTTATAAATAATGTTCAAAATTAAACATTAGCCGATGGAGTTAGTAGCAAAATTAAAAAATTAATGATTAATGGCCAGCAATTATCAGTTGAATATAATGATGAAATTTCAGGTATTTGTTTTAGTAAATTTGATAAATTAAAACTCTCGCTTATTAAGTCAGATAACAGCAAATATTTTGATTATCTTGAAAAGTTGAGAGATTAGCTTATGCTGAAATACGACAATCTTCATGATCCGATCAGTCAACAAAAATACACAAAAATAAATATTGACCTGAATCGGTCGAAGGTTTTTGCAAAAGGTGGTAAGTATTATCTCACCAGGATATCAATGAACGAGATATTTGAATGTCATAGAAAAGTAAGCGGAAAAATTAAATCTTATTTGAATAACACAATAAAGAATTATTCCTAATATCTACTGTCGGTATATTAATAATAGGAGAGGAAGTTCTTTAAAGGGAGATAACTTTGTATGTCGTCCTTGAAATTTGAAGGGAGAGAACTCTGTGTGTCTTCTTTGTAGTTTGAAGGGATATAACTCTGATAGGTTGTCTCCCTTGCATTTATAATAAATTTTGTTTATAAATAATTATCTTTTTATTTACTCATAAATAATATCTTTTTGGGTTGTTTTTAAGAAATATTATCTTCGTTTTATGATTTTGTCAAGTTTCTTGCTTCTTTCAGAATTTTTCAGAGATAATAATTAAGATAATAGGAAAACATTCTCCCACCATATCACCACGTGGTGGGTGCTCTTTTTGCACTCAACCCGGGGTTGATTATGGGGAGAGAGTTTGCAGAAATCTGTTGAACGTAGAGAAGGACCCCGTATTATATTTTTGATTATTTTCATTTTAAATGATTTCAATTCAACATGACGGTTCGGTTACAGTAGTAATAATAAATGAGCTGTTTCTATCTCAGAGACCCACTTCCCCGACAAAACATATTTTGTCAGAAATATGCTAGAAAAAGCCTTATCATGTGAAAGTCATTATTTTGACCTAGAAAAGGCTGGTGAAGAAAATGACAACATAGAAGGGTTTTGGAGAGGTAGGGGGTCTCGGAGATAGAAACCTCATTTACCATTACTACTATTGTTATAGGATATGATAACTATCCACTTAACAATTATTGGAAAGATATATAGAAATATAAGTTGTCCGTTTTATAATTTTGGACAAGGACTGCTATAAGAGGTATGCGCAAGGTAAATCTGGGTAGCTGAGATTTGTGAGCATAAAGTAGGTAATGTTGTATTAATGATACTGACTAAAGTCTAAATAATGCATGTTATATTGATTGCAAACAGCGAACGTAACAGAAGAGATTGAAAACCACTGATAACAATTACAAACACTTGTTTTAGATTTGAATTCTTTATGAAAAAAATGGTACAGTTATTAATTACACACAATATAGTCCACTCAGTTCACTTTGACAGAAGACAAGATTACAATGGCATGACAAGATAAAATACAGTGATCTGGTCAGCATCCGTCAAAATTTGCTATTTTAAACATTTTCTCGATACCCGCCAGACGAATTACAACCAAGCTGAGCACAAAGCGTCTCGGGAAAATATATATTTCAAGTTAAAACAATTGATGTCTAACCGTCATCAAGACTTGGAGAGGTACCAAACAATATAGAAAATACAATTGTTTGAAAGACTTTTCTCCCCATAACCACATAACAGAATGCTCAAATGTGATTAAAGGTATTTCAGTATTAATTCATCTGAAGTTCATACAAAGGGCACTGATCCGTCATCATATATGAGTGTCGTCAATAAAAATAAAAGCTCGTGTTCATCGTGTGCGACAAATGTTACTTTTAACTTCTTCCTAAAAATAACTAGACTAGTTTCAAACAATGCTTGGCACAGAACATCCTGTCATAACTGTCATCAAGTCCATGCAAATGACCTTGATCTACCATCAACTATGGCTGCAGTAACTAACAATATAACACAATATTTAAATAATATTTTCTTAGAAATCATTCGGCAGAATTTGTTAAATTTGAAAAAAAAACCATTTTAAGTTGAAGACTTTTCATTTTATGCAATATGAATGTTAAAAGAATGGTGTGTGTCTGTGTGATTTGGATTTTTAACGTAGCTTTAACACTTTTTCAGTCATATCGCTACAGTGTATGAAGTGTGGCAGTTTATAGGGATGGCTAGCACTGGGGCATATTGCCGCAGACATGTAGCATCATGTCCCACCCAGTTAAATTATCCTGACACCAGGCCGACCAGTCCTAAAACTAACCACTGAATGTTTAGCGCTTTGAGAGGCAGCTGTTAGCACGATTTTTATTAGTCTTTGATCTGGCTCGTTCGGGGTTCGAACCCACGACCTCCCGCATCCGAGGCGGACGCCCTAACCACCAGGGTACCTGAATGGTCTAAAAATGATGGGACATATTTTGCAACTCACAAGAGAAAAATTATAATGCGTATGGAGCCTACGTTAATTTGTTTGAATTGAGGTACAACAATCACGTTTCTAGCAACTGACAGAAGTTAACCATTTGTTAAGGATTTCATTAAAGATTTTGATTGTATTTATTTCCTAAACCGCTTGAGAGATTTGTATCCTTCTTGGCATGAATAATTATGACGTCAAGGTATCTCCTTTTACAATGAGGCTAAGGTCCTAGTCATACAACGTTCTCACGTTCTCGATGATAAAGCTTTTCTCATAAAAGTGTCAATATCTTCTACCTGTTGGATAGACATATCTTCACTATATGTGGCATCAGTAATTATGAAGCAAGAACGATTTCTATTCCAGCAATTCGTTTATCCCTTTCATCTTGGACGCAAATTCAGGTACAGGTATCTGTTACATGTTGGCTCGTACAATAATAACAAGAGAAAAGAGTGAAGTTAACAAGCTTTGTATATTTTAACAAAATAATTTATTTCCCTAGAAAACAATGTAAAAATTGGAAATAGGACTTACGGTTTGTGAATATAATCCAAACTTTAATCCTAAGAATGAAAAATACAAGTCCTATCATTAAATAGTTCTATTAGAATCCAGGTTTGAATCTCGACGACGTTCCAATATGGAAGGCGATGACGTCAGATGTGGTCCTTGTACAAATAGCAACAATTCCTCAGTTGAATCACAGTTTATGTTTCCTAATAATTCCCAGAATAAATTTCCACTGAATTTCTTTCTCCCAGAATTTTATAAAACAATACACTCGTTTGGTTTTCTAGAGAATAAATTATTAAATTTAAAAAACAAATGAACTTCAAAAACAATCTGGTTTCAACAATAAAAACCTATCCAGCCTTCAAGGTTTCAGAAATACAACTGACTGACAAGCGCTCAGAAAGGGTATTATATCCACCCGAATTATCATCCCGTTTTCACGAGATAGATCATGTGGTCTAACAACGCAATAGGAAAAATGTAATTTGTCGATTATGCAAGAATAGCCCTATGTAAGTACCAGATTCTCATTCTGAAATAAATTTAAAAATAAAACATTGTTTATTCAGACTAGACGAAATGACATTGGCAATAGTCAGTCGTTTTCGCGTAGCGCTTCCACTACCGCGGACCAAGGTGAACTAAAAATAATGCTCATGTAACACGTTTTACCTCTTAGATAAACAACATTATTAAAAGAAAATATCGAATCCCGTGAAAATAATCATTACAATAAATGTAATGAAACAAAAATAAAATAAAAAAGAATTTTAAAACTAACACACAAGCAATTTAATTACATATACGTAACATTATCCTTTTGCTTATTTACATTTTCTAAACTCTTTGACGGAACTTTTACATGCAACATTATAAAGCCAAGGAAATGCGCGTGTGAATTTATTGATGTGAAGGTATGCCACTTTTATGGCAGGGATGTAAGAGTTTCAGGGACAGTTTGTATGTTGCTATGTTGTTGTACATCGTTGGGATAGAGAAGATCGCTGCGCTTGCCTTGGTACACAGCCTGCGCAGCTTGAAGCTGTCCTAATGCACTCTGCAGTGCCACCACCTGGATCTAACTAGAGGAAAGCAAAGTTTCAGTCGGTTAAAGCGAAGGCCTTATCAAGCATCAACGCATCTGAGGTCACTAATGTCTTGCGTTTACGCAGCTGTGATGACATTACCTGGAATGATGACTTGTTTAATTATTGAAGGTCAGCGCTATAATGATAACGGCGTTTGCTGCGTGTACGAAGTTCAGGTGACCAACGTTTTCCGACTTCATTACTGCCATGTGCTGCACCAGGTTTTCAAGATCTTTGGAGAAAGTGCTGTAGACAGCGTTTAACCATTCCTTTCAAGCGATATTATTTCACACCTGCTTGCATAACGCAATATTATTTCATCTAAAAACAACAGGGAGGGTGCCTAATGGATTCTAGTGACACTTGTAGTTCTTTGTGCGTTTTCGTTCCACTGGGTCCGCTGCTCTCTGCATTGTAAGCGGTCCCGCAGGTCGTCCCGACCTAGATCCGCGTAATAAGGCGAACTCGAGGCCAGACGCGGAAGTTGTTCAGACCCAGAGTACATAAGATGTCATCGGAAGAGAGTTCCTAACGCTTGATAATGTAACTTAAGCATTACTTTAAGTAGAATTATCAGTTTATGATCTATGATACAGATACCGTTAAACCATTTAAAAAATGCTGTACCAAATGTTAATATATCGACCAGAAACGTCATATAAAGAATTGTAATTAAGGCAATTTTACTACGGTTGGGAAAGTTCAGTTACTACATAAATTTAGTCAATTATAGGCATATCTTAAAGAAGCACTAATGCATAATATGAAAAAATATAAAATTGCAGGAAATTAAAAAGTAGTGCTTTTCTTATAAAAGACCATATTTATGCCGCATACAGTTCATGTCAAATATTTAGACCAGCGTAGATGATCTAAGTCAAACATCCGGATTTTAAAAAGGGCGACGTCGGTTTCGAAAGCTGTGAATAGCGCACAGAAATAAGGTTTTCATATTTAAACAACTGCGGGACCCCAAGTGGCCGAGTGGTCTAAAGCGCTCACCGTTACGGATCACTGCCATCTCACTTCTGTCTGCGTGGGTTCGAGTCTTGGATTCGGCTCATGTCGTTATGTGAGAAAGCTTGCCAGTAGCTTCTCGTGGGTCGGTGGTTCTTTCCGGGGTTTTCCAAGGTTCTTCCTCCACCATTTATACTGGCCGTCATGTATAGCCTATCTTGTGCTGAAAATGGCGTTAAACCCTACAACAACAACAACAACAACAACATCAAACAACTGCGGAAGTTTCCGTAGAAGCTCAGGAATCCATGTAAACATCAAGATTATCAAAGACGCACATCCAGAAAAAATATTTTTTCTTGGAAAATATACCTTAATATACGAGATTGTTTTGATGAAGAGAACGGAGAAAGAAAAAACAGAAAACAGGAGAAAAGATGCAATGGAGCTACATGCTTCCAACCTAGATGGAAACTTGCTTAAAGTAAGTTGACATGAGAAAACGAGGGGCGTCTAAAAGCATTATAGAGGCGTTGGATCATTAATGCTCTATAATCTAGATGGTTGCATAATTTCCACTCCATATTTATCTCGTAAAGAGCGTATGTGTAAAGCTGCTCATAACTTAACGCGTCGCTTACCGGGAAAAGTCAATATATACATCCAGACATTTATCTTTAAGCAACGTGATAAGATGGAGTGACCAATTGTCCGTTCTCCACCTCTGGGCAATGGCATATTGAACAAACCTGTCCAAATACTTATCCATGTTATCAGCACTGCCTCCAAAAGGGACAGCTAGGGACCTCTTAAATTATTTGAAATAAAATCTTTTTAGCCAACTTTCTCAGCCGGTATTCAATTCATTTTTCCATTTGTGTTCTTTCTTCGTATTCCTTTTTCTCATTCTATCGATTCCAGATTTGCTTGTTTCTCCTGTCTAACTTGATTTCCTCTATCTATATCCTTTTGACTTTTCTCTAATGCAGTCTTTTGCATGTTACAGAATAAGGGTCAAAAACTTCAACAACGGATATAATCAAATCATATCTTTCATAAGTGGAACTAATCAGAGCACATACTATCAACAAGTAATGAAACGAGAATCAACGTATTGAACTCAGAAACAAATATAAATAATAAGTGGATCTCCCAAATAGAATAATCATTGTAGAGCAAACGATAGTCCGCAATCATTGGTCACTAACGGCGAGCAATTCAGTACCATCCTCTGAGCCAACATCAATATCGACCACTGTGTCCGAGCTATACGAAACCCCGTGGAATTATAATATTCCCCGTGAAACGTCTGTACAGCTGATGATTGCTTCCGTAAATTGGACAATTTCCTGTGAAAACTCGTCTGTACTGCGACTCTACGTAGAATCGTTTGGCATATAAGTACCTTGACTGGAGTCAAATCTAAAGAAGTCGAGGTAATCGGGTTTCTCGCCATCGGCTTTATATACATGCGGTAGTGGGTGGACTGAACTCGGTATCTTGAAATAACTACGGGTATAAATAACAGCCACTCCAGGTGACGCAACAAAATCCGAGAACATTTTCGTGTATACGTTATTCATTGGCAAGAAGTACACACAATTCAATGACACACAGCTAAATGTAATCGTAGAAAGTTACGTATATGTGCTCAATACAAACTCATGAAGTCTTTTGATTGGCTGTGTTTAAGTTGTTTATATCTTGAACGTATTCCAATATACCTTTTTATGATAACTCTGTTTCGAAGTTGTTAAGCAGATATTCTGTTCTCGTTCTCAATCATCCATGAGAGATAACCAGGACAACCAAAGAACAGCCACGAATTATCTCCTCTTGCAATAAACATACATATATTTTTGATGAGCTGAGTGTCTTTCAACACAACACTTTGCAGATGATAGTAATTTATATTGCATGCATGTAGTGCTTACATAACATGTTTGCCCCAGAGCGGGAACGACCTACCAAACGAGATTAAATGCACAAAGTCTTCAAGATGTTAGCGCAAGATGCTACAGACATTAATAGGTGTTGAGGGGTGGAGCAACCCTGGCGCATGGAAGAGTAGGCTGCGAGTAGAAGCTGTATGTACGGCCTATGCAGCTACATTTTCCAGCAGACAGCTTTAGCCTTTCTTCTCCATTTTACTGAATTCGTATTTCGATGTCTCATGATGGTTTTGAATGTAGCCTGTTTTGCTGTGACTTGTGGTAATAGCCAGCAGTGCTTGCAGCCAAGGTTATAACGTTGTGTGTAGCTGTATTAGTTGTATTGGTTGAGTTAGCTCCATTTATACTATGTTCATGCACATTTTGTGGCGTTTAAGTCTTTCAGTTTTGCAGTGACTATCCTTTCATGCGTGACACACTTTTGCATCTGTCTTAATTTTCGTACCATAGTTTGCATGAGCTGAATGTAATTTGTCAGTTTAAAAATGTATGTATGTATGTATGTATGTATGTATGTATGTATGTATGAGTAGTATATGAGAATGCCGGTTCTGGGACAAAAAAATGACACCACAGTAAAACAGGTACATTTTGACTAGAAGCTCCTATCAAAACAACCCTGAGCGCCAAAACCGGCTTCACAGGGGAGACTATCGCGCCGGTCACCTGATCGTGTTTGTATCAGTCCTAGATCGCGAAATAAAGTATCTTCAAAATACCCTCCTAAAACTTTGTAACTAGAAGCAAGAGTTTTAATATCATCGCCAAGATCTATCTTGTCATCTTATCAGGATAACCCCACTTTGGAGAGCGAGTATGTAAATAAATTTTGATAATTTGATCGATCGTGTTCATCTGAAAAAATATTTTAATTCAAGCCGGTGCTGCCAGGTAATCGAGTGTCAGAAATTTCTTGACAACGTTTTGCTTATTGCTTTTGACGCATTTTTTGAGATCACCACCTCCTAATTTTACCGAATACATTTTCTCCTCAGGCAAACAAATTCCGATATCGGAAGCAAGTTGGTCTCATCTCTGACCTTTTTTGTTGGCGTATTCGTAAAATTTGCTCCTCTTAGGATAATCCGAAAAGTCGAACAATAACTCATGCTCACATCCCAGAAATTTACGAAAACTTCGCTAGTAACAAGTACGTGGTCAAGTAATAATCATGATAACCACCCATGGTGCTCGACCCAAGCTCATTCCACTCCTTATGGGCATGTGCATAATCCGCGTTAGATATACTGGAGTTGGTTAGTGCGCCGTTGCACGCCTTTTTACCAGGCAGAGATATGTATGTAAACCTACTTCAATCCAAAGTATCTTCAATATATTCAAAGGATGTGTCCTGAGATAAAATAAAATTCCCTGTATTCAGACATCGCTTCCGTTTGAGTTGGGCACTTTAAAACCTGATAGTCATTTCAAGCTGATCTTTAACAGAACCAAACCTACCAATTTTCCTCATTATCACTGCAGGTATCATGCTGTGTTATTTACAAATTCATACAAGTCTTCATTCTTACCGCCAAAAAATTGTATTCATTTTCATTTCTCCTGAAACAATCTATATCCATACAAAACATTATTCTATTTACACTTTAGTTATTCATAAGTTTGAAATTCTGCCCACCTATTAGATCTAGTAATATAGGCAGTTGCAAATGATAAGATTTCAAGTGTAGGTGAAAATTTGTTTTCTCTTCCTGTAATGTATTTATCCGTAGAAAAAAATATATCTGTATTGCACTCGATTCACCTCAATCAGCTGTATCACTTATCAATATTTGCGATGATATTAATACTGCTATTATTCGTTTAATTGCCATGTGAAAAGTCCTTGTCATGTGAAAATTACCAAGTATTATTGATTTTCCTTTAAACGTTGTAGGAAACGTCTGTGACTGAGTGCTTTTATGCACATCCAGTGGGAGAGAGACAGTGAGCGAAAGAGATACAGAGCATGTAAGTAAATAAGGATTGCTAAGACTGATTTAATCAACAGACATTCGCTTTAGTAATTAAGATGATAAACAATGATTAATTTGCTCTCGATGCTTTCCATGCAGGATTCACACGTTTGACGTGGATGGTTTTAGTAATCATATTTCTCTCGCTTTTTTTATATCCTGTTTTCAATGTCTCCTAGATTTGCCTTTTAAACTGTGCGTGAATATTGTTTTCATACGCGTTAATGTATAATCATCAAACTCTTCCAGAATGTTAATATACGCTTTTGATTTACCCAAATCGAACGGTTTATTAAATGAACAGTCGCTGCAGCGTTAGTATCGAGTAATTCTACGCTCACGTTTGGTGCCTTGAAGTACAATTTAGCAATTATTCAACTCAACTTAAGGTATTAGGAAGATTTCAATAGTCTGATCGTTTTGATTGTTTCAGTATTAAGTTACCTGAAGAACCTTCACCACCATATAAAAGTCATATAGCTGAACAACTGCCCCGAGCTCTTTGGGTGTAGTTTTGTTTGTAAGCAGTAGCAAGGGAGATGGATTTGTGATTACATAGATATCATTAGGTTCTGTAGTTACGAACTTTATCTTATGCTTTCATGCAAAATTTGCGAGTAAGTGAACATCAGTAGTAAATAATCATTTTATTTTATTTATTTGTCGTAAGAACTTCCTACGCAAAAAAAAGGATCAAACCATCTCTAGTTAAATCCGTGTCCTCGTGAGCTCATTATTAGTTTACAAATACATTTACAATCTTCAAATTCTTTCAGGATGTGTGGACTTACTCTTTATTTGCTTACAAAATGAACATTCGTTTTATAAAATTATTTTGTTTAAACAATGAACAGTCGCTGCACCATTGCCATCCATTATTTCTACGCTCCATCTTCTATGGTGATTTTGAGATACACAATTGGTGCATTTTATCATTTCTTCATGTATTATTTTAATGGCACAATAGTATGATATGTTTCAGTAACAACGTATGTGTCCGTTCTGTACGACCTTTCTCACTCTCATTGGTGTTCATTGTTTTCAAGCAGAGAAATTTAGGTGGACTTCTCGCATACTTATATTGGCTGAGTGTATGTGTGTGTGATAGGGGTCATTAGTTTGGTAGGAGGCCTCGTGCTGTCATGCATATATTAGGATATTAGGAGCTAAGTGTACGCAGCTTCAATCTTTTTGTGCGTAGGCAAAGGCAGTGTCAAAAGTATCAAACTATATATAATGAAACTAGTGCCTTCTTGAGACAGGTATTTATAAATATATACGTATATGTAGACGAGTGCTCTAAAGCGCGCCTTTACAAATCACTCCCAAGTCTTCTTTGTCCGCGTGAGTCAAATATCGGTTAGGCAACTGTGGGTATGTGAGAAAGCTTGCCAGTAGATTCCCACTAGTCGGCGGTTCTTCCCGAGGTGTTTCCGGGTTCTTCCTCCATCAAATATACAGACCGCCATGCAAAATATTGGCGTTAAACAAATCACTGTATTCTTGAATGAAATTTGAAGCTAAAATGCGTCCCTCGATGTTCTACCGAATTATATGGAAAACACATAATTCAAGTCATACCTTGACTAATATGTATATACGTATGATATGGACATATGTGAGAGTTACTTTTATCCATTATTAGGCAACTATTTTACTGATATCCATTATAGAAGAACGTGGGTGTGTATTCAGAGAGAGAGAGAGAGAGAGAGAGAGCACCTTCTGGAACCAATGTTCAATCGCATATTCAAATTTCTGATACAACACGACTGGCGAGTTTCCCTGTGGAAGTGTTCTTGCACAAACGGTACCAACAGATGGGTCTCTAATCATCAGGTCCAGCAGAGCTTCAAAGTTGTTTGCGTTGAAATGCACATCTGCGTCGGTACAGAGTATGGACGTTTCCTCGTCTCGAACTGAATCATGAGTTTCGTCGTAATATTATCTAATAGTAACAACAAATAAGCAAGCAAATACGGTTGATAGAAGATGTAGAAAGAATAAAATCTCCTATGATTGATATACTGTGACAAAAATATGCAGAAAAGAACCATGAGAATATCAAAGGTTTTATTAGAGAGGCAAATAATCAACTTTCGCTGAAAGGAATTACACTGGATGCATGTCTTCTTCAAAACAGATTTGAATGTTTCTTATCTTGATATTTTAAAAGGATTCTTTTAACATCTAGATTTATAATCAGTTTTTACTGTCCAAGGAATTTCTAGAAGCTTTTCAAGGTGATCCTTTAATATTCGTCATTTTGATTACCTGAATTTATTAATAAATATTAGTGACGCATACCTTCGTTCGATTGTTCCAAAATAAAGTCGACGACGTAAGACATATACATTACTTGGCTCCAACGTTTTAGCTTTTTAACCTGTAAGAAGAACTTTTGCCATTTAAAACATGATCGCAAAAATGAATGTAAACATGCACAATATTTCTTCTCATAAGGATAAATGGAATCATACCTTAAAGAGGACTAATTTTAAGCATATAGCCAGAGAGTTTGCGAATCAGATATTTCCAAAACAAAGGGGCCATTGAAAATATCAGACCTTGCTCAAACGACGACCTGATTATGATAGACTCTAATATATTCGTCTTAGCTAAGAGATTATGAACTTCAAAGGTTAGTGTTAGGACTGGTCGGCCTAGCGTCAGGATAATGTGAATGGGTGAGACGTCATGCTACATGTCTGCTGCATGATGTCCCAGCGCTAAACGTAATCATCACTATAAACTGCCACACTGCAGATATCGTTGCGATATGGCTGAAAAAATGTTAAAGCTACGTTAAAAATCCAAATCACACACACAGACATATTACTGCATGCAATTCGGATTCAAACTTGTGCATTTTCGGAGAGGATAAGTGTATTATGTGCAACGTGATGACAATAAAACACAACAGACTATTATTCGAGATAAGCTTGCGTCACTGGGTATGTATAAGCCACCTCAGTGTTAAAGAGGCGCTAGTTTTAGAAGACAGCGGTCTCTAGACGTTGTATACAGCTTAAATGTGCTGATTTTTTGCACTTGTTTCAGCATTCGCATCACAGCCATGCACCTTTCGATGTAAATTAGGATGTCTGTAATCGCCCATGCAGTTAAGAACCTATTTTTATCAAATTTGAAACGTTTGCGCAGACGGAAAATTGTTTGGTTTTAAATTTGTGAGGTTTAAAGGATTCAACAATCCATAGCCAGATAATACCTGAGCCAGGTAAATATTTTCGAAGACGGAGCCGGAGGTGGAGTACGATTCATTATACACCGGCGCAAGACTATACTGCAGGTCACAGGAGCTAGTTGAAAGTGTCAGTAAATGGATAGAGGGGTGGGGGGAAGGGATCCAACCTGTAACAATATACGGTTGAGCCACCTCCATCAGCCTTCAGTAAGTTGACTGATTGATTGATGCTCTTAAATTCTTTTTTTTTTGGGGGGGGGGTCTGTGCTGTACATATTCGCACACTCTCCCGTTTGTTTCAACCCACCCACTCCCATACCGATTTTAAGTATAAAATAAAAAGCATCAAGGACATTTTAAAATAATTCACGTAACTTAGTCATATAATCATCAATTTATAATTTCTAACAAGATTGGTCCAAACACTCCCTACATTATTCATTGCGATGTTGATAATTTCGACATGACATTCTTGGCATTTAACCAATCAAACACTATTATCTGACTCATTCGAGTAGGTGCCTTACTCAGTTTTTATCCATTTAGCCTTTGAACTTTAACAAATAATTAATTTTCCTAGAATACAAAGTGAAAATGTAAAAAAGCAAACAAGAATACACCACATTGTGTATTAAACCCTAAATAATCATAGAATTACATACACAAGTCCTAATGATTAAGTTTCTGAATAAACTGCAGTTGGTGATCCGTGTATTGTTGAGGTGCCAAAAGTCTTTTGTTGGATTTCAATCATAAAATCCAAGAATAAACCTTTATTTGAAATTTCGCTGTAAATTCGCGTCTCTGTTTCCAGGAATGTTATTTTTGATGAGCACTTTGTTTTTCCAGTGAATAAATAATTTGAAAAATAACATTCAGGCCCAAATGAACTATTGGACACAATAATAATAATAATACAACTGACTTTGCTCAGATTGTAAAGCATGAATGAATAATTCCTAGGTAAACAAGATTATATAGTTCTCTACTTGACCCCGAGTCATAATTAGCAATTTCTTAAAAGAAACCTATTATCTAATGGAAAATAACCTTCCAGAAGTTTCCTAAAATCTACTAGATAAAATCTCAGTTATAATTAGAAAGTCTGTTACAACAATTATAATAAAAAGCATGGTTAACACATTGTTCCTTACTTAGGCAAAGATAATAAGCCTAATAGTTATCCATACTCATAGAGAAAATAATTAAATATGTATTAGTTGTTTACAGAAAAAAAATCAATGATTCAGGTTATGTAGAAAATGAACTTGATCTTTGACAAAGTTAAGTCCAATATTCAATGTTACATTATCAATAGCATATGACGAATTAAAAGAAATAACAATAATAAACAGTTGAAATAAAATGTACATAACATTAATTATCAATTTGGTTAACGTTCTCAGGTTTCAGTTCATCATAATAAGCTCATGCTGATTACATCATAATTTCCCCATCACATGCATGTACATACAAGAAGATTAGCTCCCTTTGTCTGTGTTAGGCGCTTTTCACTTTGAAAGTGCATCATCTCTCCAGCTATGACCATGCAGAATGTATGAAATGTTAATTTCACTTTTTAGACTAATTTAACCAATAAAGTTCAATAGTTGTGGTGAGTTCCAAGATGTCCTGGGCAAATTATAGTAGCTTCTTCACTCTCTTGGGGCATGCCCTGATCAACTAATACGTACTCAGTCAAAGTAAATTTCTTTTGAGTCTTAGCTGTAAAGTGGCACTGTACCACAGTCATGATTTTGCTCTCATAACGATAATACCTTCCTCTGCCATACTTAGTTTTTCCCCTTTCTAGTGATAGAATACGTGCACTGTGCCCTGTACTTATTAAGGCATATGCAGGTATTACTTTGAATAAATATAAATCATAAGATATTTGGAAAGAGTTGAATCAGCATAGAAAGAGTTGAGATTTTACTCTTAGAGGTGTTACTGGATAATTTATTAGCATTTTCCACTAAAGTGAGAAATTGCATGACTACTATCTATGCAGTATGTCTTTGAACACTTTTTGTTTAAGGACACCAGATTATTAGTGGACAAGATCATTTTCTTGCCTTACTATGATTATTACAAGGTGGGCCTTCATTCTTTTCAAATATGTTGCAGATTGACTAGCCTGAGCTAAGTGAGAACAGTGAGGAGAAAAAGAACAACGTGATCTACAAATCTGACTACCTTCCAAGTGGACTCTTCCGCAGTGGACTTTTATGTTAACATTGAACATACGTGATCAATAGATTAACTGTAGATTGCACAACATGCTTAAAGTATAAAACAACAAACTCTTGACGGCTTAGATGGTGTCATGAGAATGTATTTGACATAAAGAAAACTGAGAACTCAGTGGAAACTGGAAGCCCAGGATTATGGTATGCTTACTCTTCCACATAATGATAGGTGTGCACCGCATTATAAGGGTACTTCGAAAAAATATTCATGGAAGAGTAAAATGTTGTGATTTTTTTAAATATTGTTTCTTTAATTGTACAAAACTGTTGCTGTTATGGTTTTAAAATGATTTGTGTGTGCATGGGTGAGATATTGGAGAAAACAAATAATGCGTAGTAAGTCTGGTTAAAGTCTGGCTAAAGATGGTTTGATAGAATAACTATATTTACATCAGTGTGTTTCAAATACAGATAGCTTCCATTAATTCAAAAGCTTTTTTATTTTTGTATTTACTGCTTGCAATCTTTTAGGTCATTTTATAAAATTAATTAAAAAATTAATTATATTTATTAATCTTACATAAATAAGCATTTAAATTTAGTATCATGGTAATATTAATAAAAGTAAATCACCCTTGATCATCCATGGTGAGCTATCCTTACATCATTCATATTTGTTTATAATTCCATTCCTTAGTTCTTGTTGATGACTTGTTTAACTTGCATGTTATGCATCGTTCAGATGGAAATTCGGCTGTTAATCGATCAAATTTGGCACTTTGAAAGTTAAATTATTTGTTTATGTGGTTTAATACAAAATCTCAGAGTCAAGCTGAACAGTTGCATTATCCATTGCACATAACAGTTTAAGAACAACCTGGAGTTATCCGAGCAATATCGTTTTTTTGTTCAACCAAAATAGCAATGTAATGATTATCATTTAATTGTGTACGCATGCTTTGTCCACTCATTTGGTATTGTCAAAAAGCAAAGCAATTGTTCATCTGCTAAATCTTGATATGTCCTGTGAAAAATACACGTGATTTTCATAGTTGTAATGTTAAGCCATGATTCAGTTTTGAAGGCAAATACTGAAAATCAGGGAAGGATAAATCTTTTGTGAAGTAAGCAGAGCCTAGCAAAACTAAATTTAAGAACTCCTTACAGAGTTTGACTGTATGAAGCTCAGCATCAAAAAGAAGTATTTCTATCGAGTGATAATATTGGAGACACTAGATGTTTGCAGTACATACAAATACATCAATTTAAATATATTTTCACATTTTCATTTCACTTTTGTCATTTAAGAACACATGTGTGATATGCACTATATTTATCTGTTTCATGACAATATTCATTGAACAATACTTGTATTTTCAGTTATTTGGATTTTAATAATTGAAAATATTACCTGTAAACTAAAAAGTACCCACTGCATAGTAACGTGTCCATCAATCTTATTTACTATGACTCTTTACTGGTAAGTATGTTACTTCTAGTTTCATGCAATTCCGAACAATTTATGTTTGTATTATAGTTTGTGTTTTGCTGTATAAATACTGTTTGTGTTTGATTCAGTAAATTCTTTATTTGACTTAGATTTTCTTTTCCCATAAGCCGTATCTATTATTCCCAAGTGATGCTTTCCAACTTAACTACTAGCGCATGTGACGGGTAAGCCTTAGCTTGTAAAAGCAGCACTCACTTTGTGTTAAAGTTGACAGTCCGTTTGATCGAGCAGCAAATTCAATACTTGTTCATTGCCATGTAAATTCCTACAACTCACTGTGTATATTATGCCTTAATACCTTAGCTTGGAAAGGCAGAACCCTCTTTGTTTTCTCACATGACAACCCTTTGTTTGAGCTGCTCAGCACAGCATAAAATTGAAGCATCAGAAAGCATTAGTCTAAACCTCTAGTGGTATAAATATTAGTCTAAACCTCTAGTGATATAAATGTTAGCCTAAACTTCTAATGATATAAATGTTAGCCTAAACTTCAAGTGATATAAATGACACATTTTTTAATTATGGTATATATTCGTTTCAAATATAATCTCTTCTAACCTAACGTTAAAAAGTCTGTAATATTCTCTAACCCCGATTTGGAACGGCAAAGTTCTAGGATTTGTGAGTTTGGTAAAAGACAAGAAAAGGGTCTGGAAAAGAGCATCTTTGTTAGATTCCAAAGTATTGTTTTAATGCTAAATATCTAACAGATCCTTATGCCAAAGGTTTGCATACTTCTTATCAATATGAGTTATGGTATATTCTAATGATCGTCATTTATATGCCTTTATTGTTGACACATGATCTCCTCATTCTGAATTTATGGACACAGCTGCACTTCCAGCCTAGTCTGAGAATCGAACCCTTTACTCCAATATTGGATTTCAACAGCAATTGGTCTATCGCTAGAGCAGGGTCTATGATGGGAACCTGTAATCATATAACATCATATAAATCAAAACGTTTTATGTTGACACTTAGCCCAAATAATGTTTTAATGCATACTAAATGTTAAATGTATGACGATTTGAATTTTTTTATTGTGGCGGTCGGTTACGTGAAGAACTGTAAGCCAGAATGTCCTACATGTTTAGATTGGGCCTGAAAATTACCTCTTTGCCAGCCATAGTATTGGCAGGCGGCTCGATTGGGCCTAAAAATCACATTTTGCCAGCGATGGTATTGGCACAAGCTTCAATTGTATTATCACATATTAAGGTTTACGTGACGGAAGACAACACGATATGACCGGCCTGAATGTGGCTAAAAAATAACTCGTCCTCTTGGTATTATCACACAGTTGACCTGGTCCCTGTATTGGCATGCATAAGAGATAAAGAGAATATTATGGTTGAATTAAGACAACTTGGGGGGGGGGAGGGGGAGGGGGATATGGTACAGCAGATTCTAAGATTAAGGTTAAATCCACAGTAATAAGCTAAATGATTGTCAGTTCCACCAAAATATTTTCCCATTTTCAGGTACTTTAAAGAAAGCTGCCCAAATGTATGTTACAATTCTTATAAAATAACCTGCTTTATTGGAGAACCAAATTAATGGAGAATAACTGACTCTATCAAATATAAATTTGTATTAGAATTTATTCGTCCCAGGGTTCCATATAACTACTTTAAAAAGGGGTCTTGAGGGAGATCACATAAAACGGAAAATTATCCAACTTTAAATATTCCCTTTTCTCTGTACAGAGAGGCTCATGAGTATACTATGGTTTGTAGGTTGATACATATTTCCCAACACCGAACCTCTATAATTAAACAATAATCATCAATATATCTCTGAAATTTACAAGCTTAGACTAAAATACAGATATATTAGATCCAGGTAGCTACATAAATAATAAAGCTCTACTGGAAGATGTAAAACATGCATATTCCTATCAAACATTTAACCTAAAGTTTTAAACCATCACTCTTTAGTATTTTACTCAAAATCTATTGAAACTGAGAGGATATTTACAAAATATTTAAATGTTTTGATATTTTACACATCGTTTAATTATTCTATGCAAGATTTGTCTAAAACTTGCAGTTTGCCACTGTTCGGTTATTTTCTACGTAAATATTTTTCATATATACATTCTCATTCTTCCGACCAAATGTTCGCGGGTATTCTGCCATGCCATGTATTACACGAATGCATATAATATGGAAGTAGAATGAGGTCACTAAAGTAATTACAAAATAGATGAAAACGTTGGCGTTCCTGATTTTGGTGTATATCATATGCTATGATAGTCAGTATATTCGATTCAGTCTGCCAAGTATGTCCATATCCAGGTGTAAATAGGACCTAACAAAGACTATCCAATTCCAGTCGGGGTCACAATTCAATAATGTGTAATAAAATATCGACCATTTTCCTACTTTACCGAGGGAGTTATGACAATGCAGATGCCGATGAGAAAATGATGCCACCACATGAAGCATTTATGAGAAAATAATGGATTGTGTTAAAATCTCATTTCCCTGAAGCAAGGCCAGGCAGCTTTCCATCATCTCGAAGGTACTGAAATAGTACCACACGTATGAAAATTCATATTGCATATGTTAAGAAAGAGAATATCATCTCACACTGCGCAAAGCAATATTTAAATATTATGAAGCTGAAGTAATAACCGTTTACTGTATTTAATGCATTTTCATTACATCTGCTTGACAGATTAACGTCAGTTACTTGAGAGATAGGTAACAGAATAATTTCTTGCATAAGCCGATGATTAGTATCATTTTACACATATAATTCGCAAGAAACAAAACCTGAGAAACATTTTGGTGACATGGACTCATGTGTTTTAATGTGGCCATAGATCTACTGATAGCATTACTAGTATACTCTATTCTATGCAAATATATGACACGGAATTAAATCCATCGCATGAGTAAGGATACAGTACTTTAATTTGTCTAGTGTTGACATGACTGAATCTTAATGAGATTCCGTTTGATAACCATGCCAGGCGAACTGTTCACGAGGAGATGAATTGGTTTATGCATCGAATAATGCCAAGTGTTGAAATTTTGTAGAAATAGCGTTTGTATTTGCCAAAATATTTGCAGATTTATTTTTTAAGGGAATCGGGAAAAACATACAATTTTCCAAACCCTTGTTCTAATAATAGCGGTGTGTGTGTGTGTGTGTGTGTGTGTGCGTGTGTGCGCGTGTGTGTGTGTGTGTGTGCGATTTTAATTTTTAACGTAGCTTTAACAATTTCTCAGTCATATTGCTACGATGTCTGCAGTGTAGCAGTTTATTGTGATTTTTAGCACTGGGGCATCATGCCGCAGACATGTAGCATGATCTCCCATCCAGTCACATTATCCTGACTGACACCAGGCTGACCAGTCCTAACACTAACCTCTGAATGCTGAGCGCCTAGCTAGGCAGCTATTAGTACCATTTTTATAAGTCTTTGGTATGACTCGGCCAGGGTTTGAACCCGCGACCTACCGCATCGGAGGGGGACGCTCTAAATTTAACCAATTGGATAAACAAAACAATAGGAATTTAAGTTTATTTAACCGCTATATACTAGTGTCTGCAATTTTGTTGTGTTTATCCAACTGGTTAAATTGTTATATTCTGTATACGGGGGCTCATATTCTTCTATTTTATACCTCTGCTCAGATCTCCATTTATTCCATTCATTTCGTATTTCTATATTCGCTAGATCTGGGCTATAACAGCTAGGTAGATCATCCCCTAGACATCAAAATCATTATTCAAAAGAGGAAATACAAATAAAACAACCCAACCCCTCCATACTACCACCACACAGTGTATTCCCTTATTTTACAAAAACTTATTTTTGGCCCCTCTGTCAGCACTGACTCAAAATCGTCAGTAATATTCGGCATTATTCACACTTGCTGAACTATGTACAAGAAAGATAAGTTTACAATATTCGCCAAGTAAATGAAGAAAATAACTGAAAAACACGAGAACTGAAAACTTAGATCGTTGGATAAGAGGTGGCAGCTATCAATGATGATGAAAATAAGACGCTATTGTCGCTTCTAAAACGTTCCACACACTGACAGTCGTTTGAGTTCTGGTAAAAACTGTATCATATATAAACTTAGACAGCAATTCTGAAACACAATGCCATGTAAATTAAAATAAAAATCAGATTTCCAACATTAACCCGAAGCATAGTGCTCTATATTTGCTTCAAATGGTCCAAACAAAAACTATTTATTCAGTTTTCAACTGTTTGTAGACGGCATGCTTTCTGTATGGGGTCCTCTTTGATAACCAACTATTCTGCTAGAAATTACTCGTGATCCCAGTTTCAAAGATTCCTCGCATTTGCGACGATTTTTATATATTTCAATTGGCTCTGTTTATATAATAAACTCGATTTAATGTGATCAGATATTATTACTGTCCGAGCAATCAGGATTGTAATGAAAAGAACAGTCCTTGACATTTCCGACATGTATGATCACTGAAAGTTTTAAAATGTTACAATGCCCTCATCTAGGAAGCAAATATTGCCTCCGTTTGTTTCGTCAAATAATTGATTTTCCCACCCGCGGCTTGTCGTTTAAGTAGGTAATTACAACTGTTTTATAACCTTCAAATGTCAAGTTGTAAACAATTTTAGATCCAATGAGACCGACATAAATGCAATGTTATGATACAACGCAGTGAGAGAATAATAAACAGTCAGTGAAAAAAAAAAAAAAAAGAAACGATGGGCCAATAGCGGGTAAACATCATCGTCATACACCATACAACACATATTATTCGGACTCCGTCACAGACGTCGACTTTCTGATATGTTTGTTTTGATAAGACAACTAGCATGACCTATCTTAGTAATTTATGTGATTTCTACCCTTCTATAAGCATTTAAGTAAACATGCATGTAACTGAGAAGTCAAGTGTAAAATGGCATCATAATCTGCACTTTGAAATTTAATATTATGAACAAACTATTCAGGGATTAATTAAACCTGAAAATGCTGTTATATGTTTAGGCATGAAAACTCGGAATGATTTCTACTTTATTTAAACAAACTCTTATTGATTTGGATCTTTTACTTAGAATGCAAGCAAATGTTGTTCCCATATTGTGAAGACATCTAATAATCTTTACACTTTCTCAGTACTAGTCACACCAATATATTTGTACTAATACTACTAATCTGTTAGTACTAGTTATACAAACTTGTCGGTACTAGTCATGCCAATCTCTTTGTACCAGTAATGTCAATCTGTAGTGATAGCCAATCCAGTCTGTTAGTGCCAGTCATGCCATTCTGATAGTACTAGTCGTGCCATTGTGTTAGTGCTGTCCTACCACTCTGTTAGTGTTAATTATAACATTCTATTAGTGTTAGTCATACCTCTAGTGGAAGAAGCAGACCCTTGAGGACTTGAAATGCTAGCATTGTTGCCCACACACCATGTAACCTCTACGCAAGAAGGGTGCCATCAACATTTAAAATGGAAATCAGTATCAGTTGTGAACCCCAGAAATGTAGGTATGTTGTGAAGATGTCATACAAAAGGTTTGAACAAAACATTGTATTCCAACCTGAAAAGAGGAATTTAAATGGAATAGTCAAAATTTTCTCAATCAAATCTGATTAGATGTTGCTTATCTAAAACAAATACCCATTTTTATATTGCATAAGTTGTGCTTTATGTTAACGTATATGCAAGACACGCAGGTCAACAGTTACAAGAATACGTGTGTGTGTGTGTGTGTGTGTGTGTGCGTGCGTGTGTGTGGAGAAATTAATAAGGAATACAGCAACTAAAACTAAATTTATTAAGGCCTCATTACCTTCTAAGATAGCTCCTGTGGATTAAATGGTCTGCTGACAAACTAGAACCTTTCCTACTAAGGAACTATACTGTACAAAATCACAACGAAATTAATAAATCTAACTTAAAGTTTGTTATATGTAAAGTAGGATCTAAAAGATGGATGCATAAACTTCGGAATTTTACACATTTTAAGGTAATAACGCTGGAAACAACCTTTAGCATGAAGAATATACGTGTTCTTTCTTTTAATGTGTACATTTAAAAAAAAAAAAAAACATGCAATATTATTGCTTGAAATTACGTTTTATTTTATGAGTTCGGGCCAGGGGTAGCCGAGTAGTCTAAAGTGCTCGTCCTTACCGATCACTGCCATTTCACCTCTGTCCGCGTGGGTTCTAGTCTCGGGCTTGGCCAATGTAGGTATTTGAGAAAGCTGTAAGTAGCTCTCCGTGGGTCGGTAGTTTCTACCGGGGTTTTCCCAGTGTTCTTCCTCCGCCAGTTATACTAGCAGAAATGTATAGTCTATCTTGCACTGAGGAATGGAGTCAAACCTAAAACAACAACAAAAACATTTTATAACTTGTCTTATATTTGATTGTGGCACTTATCTGGTCCCGATAAGTCCTCATTTACACTTGTGATATCTGCATGAGACAGAAAGCTTGAAGGGACACATACTTTAGTCGCTATGCCGATCGAAATAAACAGTCTGTGTGACGATGAAAAGTTTTCTCTTTTCTTTTGTTTCTGTAAAGGATCTATTGGACATTTTGGCAGTGAAACTATATAAATGATAATTTTGACATGCCGAGCATTATAAACTACTTTCGTTGTTTACATAGAATGCTAAAGCCGCAATGCCGCAGTTTTTCATAAATTTCACCATATTTCCAATCCAACCAAAGTTTGGAATGAATGAGTTGATTTGCTAAAGAAGCTATCTGACATAAACCGTTCTTTGAAATAATCAACATGTTTCGTTTAAACGAAGTTCAAATATTCAGTTAGACTTAAGAGATGACACCACTTAATTCAATCAACGAAGTTCGGGAATGCTCCAAACGTTGAGATGTGATGCATTCGACAAATTCTCTTTGTGGCTAATCTAATAACAACGGCCTTCGCGTGTGGTGGTCAAATCGATTCGAGAGGGAATGAAGAGAGGCAGGCCCGTTTTTTAAGCGGTTATGAGAAGATAAAGCATGCATTTTATCAAAATAAAGACTATGGTGAATGTTGGTGATCATCTGGTGCTCTGGAATAATTTGAAGGGCGAACTTTTGCTGAAGACAAACTCAGCTTTTGCTGATTTCCTTATTAATTGGTAAGCTTACGAGATTCACTTGTAAAAAAATAATGTAAGTCTGTGTGTGCCTTTTAAAAAGTTATCATAAATGCTAGGCCGAGTACTGCATCACATCAAAGGCAAAATTAGAATAGCGTATCACATAAGGATCACCTACCGTATCGATCATAACGTTGTGTTGGGTTCTTATGTTTACAACCTTGACGTCATCAAATATTGTATTTCAGTTTTCGACTAAAATCGGCTGACCCACCGATGTCGCCGATCAACATCGGATTAAGTCGTACACACGTGTAAAATGGCCGGGTTTCTCAGATCGAGGGAGAAAATGCATGGCTCATAATGTGGCGAAGCATCGATATTATCTGGTTTTAATGGAACCCAAGGAAGTTTTGGACCAATATATTTCAAGATCCAGTATTATTCAGAAGAGTTGGAACATGGGACATTTTGCACGTAAAGGTAACATTAGGACTTTAATAGTAGGCCCATTCATTAATGAAAAATGGTCTTTCGAGAATTCTTCACGAATTCTTTACAGGTCAAAATTTATCCAGTACCAAGGTTCGGAATTACCCAAAAATCGATACCAGTACACAAACCCCAAGCGAAAAATTAAAGGTTGATGTTATGCAAACAAATGTATTGAGATTAAACTGATGGTACGACGTGTTACACACAGTATATACTAGACAGTTTAGCACAATAGCCAATTTTTCGATGCACTTATTTTAAAACTTCCTAATAAGTTAGTATTTGGTAAGTCTGACCTGTCGAATCCTAACATTGTTTGCAAACAAACCGTATTTAGCGTCTTACGTGTTCTAATTTATTGTTATCCTAAGCTTCAGATGTTGGTGTTTGGACTGATATTCGCTAAATGGCCCAAAACACTATTTTCAATAGAGCTGATGGTGGAAAAAAAAATATATATATATATATATATATATATATATAGTATAGTATATATATATATATATATATATATATATATATATATATATATATATATATATATATCTTCACGAAAAGCGAAACAGCAGTAACATCCCATACTGCAGCATCGGCGCCAACAGTTTCATAATTATTTTTCCCTAAATTATTTCATTTGTTTATATTTATTTAGCCCTCTTGATGGGTTATGTTACAACATGAAACGGATCATCGTGAAACAAAGACAATATTATTTTAATTTCATGTTCTCACCTTTGGACCTTGGATTCAAGGTCCCTATACAAACGTTTCGCTTTTAAGATTCTGGTGGACACGTTGCATTTACTTATATTTCCGCGACCTCTTGACGGAGTCTGAAGATAAGGGAATGTTTCATTATCAAGAAAAGAAAATTGCTTTTCTGTATGCTCGCTTACCTTTCGACTTTGGCGTCAAGATACAGATTTACGGCATATACCTTAGGTGAGGACTTCGCACGCAGGCTAGAGCCTTATTTTTCTTTTTTTTTACGACAATATTAATCTCATTCCTGCTTAGCAGAGGCGATAAATGGAATTTGCTCGTTCTGTTGGAAGTGAAAGCTTCAAGTTATTAAAAGAGGTTGTAATATCAGCATGGTGTTCGGTGAAAGTGTGCAGAATAAATGTTTGTCTCTTTTGTGCAGGCTTGTGTGTGCTTTGTTAATTCTTTTTGTCACCAAACATCATCTTAAACACGTGCCATATACTATGAAAGAATGGCTTGTAGATTTAAGTGAATGAAACCCATTATTCCAAGTTAATCAATAGAATTAGGCAATACCAGAAAACAAAACATTGTCTGTTCTCCGCTTTCCAAGGCTTTCACATTGCAACTAATTTTAGAACGGTTATATCAGTACGTCAGCATATTGGGGTAATAACCTAAGAAGCTGTTTAAACAAATATATCCATCCAGGAAGAAACTCAACAGTTCATGAATTTATTTACAATTTTCATGTTATGAGGCCACTCAAGTTCCCATTTCAAACCAGAATGTAACTGTTTCTCCCACTAGCCCTTGATATAGTTGTGCAGTTTGATGTTAGCTTTGCGACTGGTGTATTCAAGACAAAATGATGTAAACATTTTTACTAGTCGATATACGGAGAAGTAATTCACCTCATGCGGGATTTTATTGTTTTTGCTTAATCCATAATATTTTCTTTCAAGTCAATTTCCGACTAAACCTTTGCCGCTTATTAAAAATATTTCCAGGACTGAATAATATTGCAATGAATTAACGCTTCAGACATGTATTCCTCGCATCAATCAAACTTTCCCATTTCTGCATAATGACTTTACGGCGTTTTCGCTCTTCGAAGTTTCGTTTTCATGTGGCAAATCGCTTTTCATTAGTCGTGCCCATGTAAGGATTAGCAATACTGGAGTAAATGAAAGGAGATAGACAATAAATCTTGTTATAAGTGAAATACTCCAATGACATTACAGTTGCGATTTCGTACAGAAAAGTCATACAATTGATATATAACAAAGTATTAAATATCTTACACATCTTTTATTGTAAGAGGAAGCTCTAACCCACAGTGAACAGTAAAAACAAACAATTTGTTTCTAGGCGTTTTATTCAAAAGCTCAGGATATACTCCAATTCAAGCAAAGAATGAAATGACATACATCTATTCGCATGGGACAATCATTGTAAAACAACAAAGGCTGCTATATTGAAGGATTATAGTGATGCAAGCGAGATAATGAATACGATGCATCACGTTTTGTCTTCCTTGGCAAATTCTTCGATTCATTTCTAATCCGTATTCCAGAATCGTTGGTCGCAAGCACTGTATAATGTCATTACTTGTAATTGACAGGTGTCTACTCAAACACTTGAAAGATTTACAACAAAATTAATCAACTCAACCCACAAAACAGTAGTAATATTCTTTAAATAGAAAAATTGTCATTCATTTTAGTATTCCATTATTGCCTAAAGTATACATGGCACAAACTTACCTAAATGGTTTGTTGGCTTGAAAGCAACACCTTTGTTATTCATTCGTCAATAGGGTATTCGTTAAGACTTTCATCTTGGATTTCTCTTACCCAATGGGCAATGTGCAAACCGGTATATCTCTTGACGCACTTTTCATCAAATACTTAATTGCCTAAGAAACTACCTTCGGCAGGTGCGTATGTAAGGATTAGCTATGTAGCAATAACATTGAAAACATATGGTTTACTAGTATCAATCAATACATATTCACATTGCGAACAACTGTACATATCATTATAATATCATTATTAGCATTGCAGAAATCATAAACAGTAAAATCTATGTGAAGATTTGAATAAAATTGTAGCAATAGAGAGAAAAGGTGAATTATATATATATATATATATATATATATATATATATATATATATATATATATATATATATATATATATATATATATCAGAATCAATGCGATTTCCGTAACAAAAATTTAAACAAGTTTTACATTATAAGCAGCAGCAGTAGAGCTGAACAGACCACTTGGCTGAAACCTTATTTATAAAAAATAAAAGTTCCTACAGGGGGTTGAAAAAAAAAGGTCAATAACATAAACCGAACCTCCTAACTTTTATTATTACCATATAGTTTGAAAAACGGATAATAAATCGTTTGGGTTAGCTCATTTCCGTTACTTTTTGTTGACGTATTTTTTTTCAGATTTTTATGCGATTCGTTTACTCGCGGGTTATTCAATTTTTGTCGTTCAGCTCTACTGCTGCTATGAATTAAACAGCAAGTAAGATATTATCAATAATGAGTATTGGAGAACCACACTCAGCTAAATTATCTCGAGAGCGACTAGAGGCAATTAAAAAATATCTACCTGTTCGTGATTCTGTTAAGCAACAATTACAATCGCGTCAGGAGTCTCAGGTGGAATTTACAGAGGGTACAGAAACATTATTTAAACCGATTGTCAAACCAACAAAGAAAATTGTTACAGCAACTGAGGCAACACAAAGAGCTCTTGAAACATTACCTGCTGATATTGCTGGTCGTATTCAAGTTGCTCAACCACCACCACAAGCACCACAAGCAGCTCAACCACAACCACGACCACCAAGAACCAGAATTAAGATAATAGATAAATTTACGCCTGAAGGTATTGCTGCTATCAGGGACCCAAATCAATTATTTGATATTGCCGCGTTTGGATATTATGAAAGAAAAAAATATGTAAAACCAGAATATATTAAATCATTAAGCTCTGCCAATTGGGTCAAAGACGTATATCGCGTTGCTACTGGTATTCCAGAAGTCAGATCTGATGAAAATGTTGAAAAATTTAATGAATTTGATGATATTGTATATAAACATATAAAAGATACTAAACAAAGCAAACTATTATCACAACCACTACAATTTGAACTATCACCACCATCATCACCTAAACTTAAATTACCATCACCGCAACAACCACTACCACAACTACAACAACCACTACAACAACAAGAGCTACAACAACAACAAGAGCAGCAACAACAACAACAAAAACGAAAAAAAAATGTTAAGAGAG
>JAECUM010017766.1:0-79729 GCA_016617855.1 Megalonaias nervosa
CTCAAATCTTGTTACTGCTATCAGTTAAAATTAATTACAATGTATAACTTCTGCTGTGCTTTTTAAGTCATATGGCCAAAACACACTGCATTTACCTCAATCCAAACACACATATACTACAAGTATGAATAGAATGGGTATGAATATAATAATTTTTATACATGTACAAAATGTGTTGATAATAAACATATAACACATATTTTTCAACTTGAAAATAAGGCATTGCTTAAAACTGTTAAAAGCATACTGAGAAATAGAGCACATAATTAAAATAAGATAATGCAGCTATCTATCTATCCATATATATATATATATATATATATATATATATATATATATATATATATATATATCGCGTTTCTTGCTTTGGTCTCACTTCTCCCTGTATAACTCCCACTTCTCCCTGTATTGTCCAAAAGGAGAAGTCACTTCTCCCTAAAATTCAAGCCTAGCTTGACCCCTGATATAATTTTCAGTGATTATTCCATTTCTTGTGTATTCTTTACACTTGACTGGCAGAACTATCACACCCAGTATTGGTATCAGATGCTGAGGGGTACGCCTCATTGTTATCGTCCATAATTTCAATTCACTCATTAATGTAATCTCTACATTCATAGTACTTCCATTTCTGTATTAAAGCACAAAGTAATCTTGATCATTAAGAAGCTTACCACATTCATTAAAAATAATTTAAGTTTTCAGTTTGAACAAGTGAGATATTTAGTAATTCTTTATAAGTAATGCTTACTGAGCTCTAGAAAGAAACCTTGATCAAGGAGAAGCCTGCTGCATTGTTGAGAGTGAAAAAAAATCATTTGTGTTAATGACACAGAGCACAAGAAGGCAAACAATCTAGATAGCTATTTATGTGCACCTGTTATGATGCATCTGCCCGACCCCTTTCAAATATCTGTGAAAAAAAGTGCAAGGTTGCACCAAAAAAAGCCCCATCCACTTATGATATTATAGGGTACAACATCAAATGATACAAAACCCACATGAAGTACTGTATGGTTGTGTTCTGGATCTAGATGACTGCCAGTCTGGGTCATTTCCCTTCCAAAGGATTTCCTTACACTGCTCCATGGACAGGTTCAGATAAAATGGACTTGTGATGCAAACCTCATCTTCTGGATTCTCCATCTTCTTTGCAATGGAAAGAGAAACTACTTGTTTTTCTCTAATAATAAAATCCCTATGCAATATAATGATTTAAATAATAAAATCCCCATGCAAGATAATAATTCAAATAATAAAATCCCGATGCAACATGACTCAAATAATAAAATCCCAGTGTAATATAATGACTCAAATAATAAAAACCCAATGCAATATAATGACTCAAATAATAAAATCCCAATGCAATATAATGACTCAAATAATAAAATCCCAGATACAATGACTCAAATAATAAAATCTAATCCTAGATACAATGACTCAAATAATAAAATCCCAGATACAATGACTCAAATAATAAAATCCCAGATACAATGACTCAAATGATAAAATCTCCGATACAATGACTCAAATAATAAAATCCCAATGCAATATAATGACTCAAATAATAAAATCCCAATGCAATATAATGACTTAAATAATAAAATCCCAATTTAATCGAGATATACAGCACTCTCTCATTATAATGCTCTCCATTATGACACAGTTCCTGTAACAGGGGACGTATTGATCCCATTTCATTAGTTAGTACTGTAGATAGTACAACTGTAACATGTACTTCATTGTAAGGCTATCATACTATAAGGTAGTATGTTCTAGGACTCCCATGGACTGCATTATAACAAAACCGTACTGTATTTTTTATAAACATACAAGGCGGTAGAGGGTTCTAGGGCCAAAAATGGTATAGGCCTAGTTCCAGTGTAAATTGCTCTCTAATATCAACAGAAAATTTCTCAAAATCATATGAAATTCTCAATGTTTGTAATTTATCACTGAGATCATTCCCAACTTATCAATCATGGCAGCCATATTAGATGTTAGATCGAAAAAATTTTCATTTAGCACTAACCTGACATCATAAAAAGTCTTCTGGTAAACCCCAGCCATGTTGATATGACTATCCATTCAGGAAGATTTTTAAAATGATTGCCATGCTCACCATAATGGATGCCAGATTGTTATCATTTACATTAGGCACCAAGTGGACATCATAAGATGTCTTCTGGTGAAAAACGTGTCGATATTTAATTTCACTTTCCATTTAGGAGGAGTAGTGATAACAAGATTTTCAAGATGGCCACCACATCAGACAAATTGTATGCAAGATTTGCACCATTTTCAATTAGGACCAACTAGATAATAATTAAATATTTTGGTGAAAAATGCCATGTCTACATGACTATCTATTCAGAAAGGGTTGCAAAAACAAAATTCTCATCATGGTCACGATGGTAGAGTAGCAAAAACATGATTTACAAAAGGGATTTACAAAAGGGAATCTGTGGAGGGAACAATGGAGCTACAAGCAGCACCATTTTCACATAAGACCAGCTAAACTTTAGGATCAATATGTATAGGAAGTTTTATAGAAATCCTCAAAATAGTTTTGGAGTGGCAGTAAAACACTTGCGCTAATGGACAGACAGACTGAACAACAGGCCATCCTGCAAGCTCGTCTGGTATGTGACCATATCAAAAATACTACTACCCATTTACATTACGTATATAAGCAGACTAAATAATCATCTATGAAAATAGTAAATATCAAATAAGCTTCAAGTTATGACTCTCTTTTCATATTCAAAATACAAGATATAATAAGTCCAATAAACACAGTAAGATATGATATTAAACAGCAATGTCCCTTTTACCTTCAATGACATCACAGCATTTTCACAGGCTGTTCCCACTGAGGATATTATCTGTATCAGGGCAGCTTTTTAATGCTGACTGCTCAGTGCAAATTTGACAAGACTGATTATGACAACTCCTATATGGGAATCCAGAAATGGAGCTCTAAGAGAGCAAAACTAGACCCCCAATCCTACTGTAAATATTTTCAACAATCATGCAAATTCACAATTCCAGCAATTATTACTCTTTAAATTTTCCTTCCAGCTAATCTTAATCCCAGGAACACCCATTCAAAAGCTGTATAACAAAAATATCTATACTATCTTACTAGTTTCAGCTTTTTCAATGTCAGGAACCTTCGTAATGACAGCGGCATATTTATAATAGTTAACTCAAAGATCAGAATTTTATGTTCATATACCTAATGACTTTAAACCTTATTCAAACTCATTCCTCATGATCTCATAAATGTTTGAATACAGCAAACAAGTACAATATCCCTATATATAGGACAGGCTTATTTCCCTCAGTTTAATCTAACCAAGGTTTCAATTTTAGTATATCAGTCATTTGAGAAAGCTTCTGATGACATTCAAGTCCAGAAAATCTCCAATGTTTTTAATTTTTCCCCAGCATTTTCAAACTGATCTCAAACTCTGCTCCTGATCTATCACAAAGTTATAAAATAGATGTGGCAGCACAATTTCAACATTACTTTCAATGCTGTTTAAACCCCAGCCCCTACAACCCTTGCTTGCCTTGATTTATCAAATATATTGATATTAAAAATGTACTCTTATTCCCATTCTTTCCAATATGTAATTCTATTTACAGATTGTACTCTTAGTAAGAGGAACACTACCTGGTATGGCTTTTACCACTTATATTTGTCTGCTCCAGGAGACTACCTGGTATGGCTTTTACCACTTATATTTGTCTGCTCCAGGAGACTACCTGGTATGGCTTTTACCACTTATATTTGTCTGCTCCAGGAGACTACCTGGTATGGCTTTTACCACTTATATTTGTCTGCTCCAGGAGACTACCTGGCATGGCTATTACCACTTATATTTGTCTGCTCCAGGAGACTACCTGGCATGGCTTTTACCACTTGTATTTGTCTGCTCCAGGAGACTACCTGGTATGGCTATTACCACTTATATTTGTCTGCTTCATGAGACTACCTGGTATGGCTTTTACCACTTATATTTGTCTGCTCCAGGAGACTACCTGGTATGGCTTTTACCATTTATATTTGTCTGCTCCAGGAGACTACCTGGTATGGCTTTTACCACTTATATTTGTCTGCTCCAGGAGACTACCTGGTATGGCTTTTACCACTTATATTTGTCTGCTCCAGGAGACTACCTGGCATGGCTATTACCACTTATATTTGTCTGCTCCAGGAGACTACCTGGCATGGCTTTTACCACTTGTATTTGTCTGCTCCAGGAGACTACCTGGTATGGCTATTACCACTTATATTTGTCTGCTTCATGAGACTACCTGGTATGGCTTTTACCACTTATATTTGTCTGCTCCAGGAGACTACCTGGTATGGCTTTTACCATTTATATTTGTCTGCTCCAGGAGACTACCTGGTATGGCTTTTACCACTTATATTTGTCTGCTCCAGGAGACTACCTGGTATGGCTTTTACCACTTATATCTGTCTGCTCAGGGAGACTACCTGGTATGGCTTTTACCACTCATGTTTGTCTAATCAGGGCCATTACTTTGTATGGCTTAATTTTGCCACTCATATTTGTCTGCCCAGGGAGACTACCCTGTATGGCTTTTGCCACTAATATTTGTAAACTCTGGGAGGCTATCTAGTATGGCTTTTACCACTCATATGTGTCTGTTCAGGGAAACTATATGGTATAGTTTTTACTACTCATATTTGTCTAATCAGGGAGACTACCTGGAATGGCTTCTACCACTCAAATTTGTCTGCCCAGGGAGACTACCTGGTATGGCTTTTACCACTCATATGTGTCACCTCAAAGATTTTAATATAGATTATAGGGTTTCTTCAGTGTGGTGGAGAGAAAAAAGCAGGCCATGACCTGCATGTCAAGTTCAGCCCTGGAGCTCCAATAATGAAAGCATAAGTATATTTACCTAGATAACAAGGAAAGCATCCTGATTATATATCCCATATCAGAAGAGGGTGAGATAATATGGTATCAAATTTAGGTCATGTAAAAAAAAAATATCACTGATGTTGGGCAGGGTAGAGCCAGTGCCGCTCTTGTCCTTGAAATTTAGTGAACGCACACAATTTCAAGGAAAGAAAGGGAAATACTAGATAATACTTAATGCTCAAACAGCAGTTGAAAAAATAAGATAATCTCATTTGCTTTGACAGTTTTGCCACCTTAACATTTGTCCTCTGTACTGGACTTTCATCTTTTCCCTGGACAGTAATATTATTGTTACAAACATTAAATCAAGTGCTCAAATAACCCATAAAACATTTACATATTTGAATATCTAGTTCACCTGGAAAAAGCTGCACTAGAGTTTTCGTTTCAGATCTTGGTCTCATTTAACCTTTAGTATTCACTCATTATTTACCAAACTTTATTACAATAATTCCAGCATTTTCTGAATTACTTTTCTTTTAAAACTAAAAATTAATTGAATAAATGCCAAACTGTATATTTCTGCAAACCCTGTACCCCTGAAACTGGTCAATTTTGTTATTAATTCAGGCTTTGAAATACATTAGCAACCATCAGTGACTTGCTTTGCACTTAGTAGACTAATATAAATCCTTACTGTTTTGACTGCCAAGACATTTGTTTCAAAATGTTAATTAACTGCCACTTTCAAGTTTTTATTGCCTTCGGTTCCTTGGCATTTTAAGAGTCAGCACAAATATCAACTAAAGAAACTAAAAATTTGGGGGACATTAGAAAAAAATACTTGTGGGTTACTCAAAATCCAAAACACTACACTCCTATTGCATTTTGCACCTGCAACACAGTATTGTGTATATATATATATATATATATATATATATATACACACATACATATCTATCTGCCAGCATATATATATATATATATATATATATATATATATATATATATATAATGTGATGACATTACTTTAATTTCAATACTTTGGCACTTTATCCCATTTATCAACTCCTACATTATATGTAGTTTTTTTGGGTGGTAAAACTAATTTTCATGATTTAATACTTACCTGTCACTACTGTGTTGCTTACCTTTCAGGGACAGGAACTAGCCTCATCCACATCAGAGAATTCCGTCCTCCCATTAGATTAAAAGTTCCAGAAAGTACAGAACCAGAAAGAACACAGACCCAGTCTGTCCCCCATGTCAAAGACCCATGTGCAGTAGCCATCCTCTTTCTGGAACCCAGCCAACTTGTGGGACATCAGAGCAGAGAGAGAAGAGGGAATCTGGCTATAGTAAAAGGTAAGTATTACACCATTAAAATTAATCCTTCCCTCAAATGCATTTAATATCTGTAATACATTAACTTTCACTATTGCGTTGCTGAAATCAGGAGGCGTGTGACCTCAAAAACAGGTATAAAAATGATATACTCACCCTCACAGTAGGAGTACCCACTACTGAAAGTTAATATTAGCTAAGTGGGCCATCAATTGTGACGTAACTATTGCCCCTCCCCCATGCCTTCACTATGATGCACCAATCATCAAATGTAGCAGGAGGTGAAAGTAGTAAGCAACCACCACAATGCAACTCTCATAACATGCTCCAATAATGAATGAGTTAGATATGCCTAAGAAGAAGCAATAGCACAAACTTCATCAATTTTAATATTCATGAAGGATAAGTCCCACTCAGTAAGAGACTGATAAACCCTCTTAACTGTAAGAATTAAATCTGCTTGGAATTGGTGCATCCCGGAATATCAGCAGAGTCCTTACTATCCTTTAGAAGCAGCTAAATGCCAAATATAACTATGAAGTCCTGACTGTGCTTAAGAATACACAGATACAACTGAGACTGGAGTTCTCTACAAGGACTGGAGCTACTTAAAGATGCTATATTTTGCTATATAGAACCTGCTGACAAAGAAAAGACACAGACTCATAATCACTGTTGAAATGAAAATAACCTTTTTCTAAAGATAAGGCATGAAGCTAGCTCCTTTTATTTCACAGATGCTAAGGAGAGCAGGAAAACAGTTTAAAGAGTAAGGTTCTCTGAATAAGCTTCACCTGATGGTTCATAGGGAGGTTTTCACAAAGACAACAGATTCCATCTTGGCATTAGCGAGCAAGAAACCAGTCTCCACACAACAAAATACATAATAAGACAGGAAATATATGGATCTTAATTTTAAAGGACAGGTCTTTTGAGAATTTAAGCATGTTTGATAGAGTGGCCCCATCGACCTTAATAGTAGAAACCAAGTATTCTCTCTCTTCAGACAGGAAAACAAGACAGTCTGCCACTGTATTCATAGAGGGACTGGTAGGATTAGAGCGTATTCTAATGTACCAATCACAAAACATTCTCCACTATACATCACAGACCTTGGATTGCAGACCATCTCCTGGCCTGAACAATGCAATTGGCAACCCTGCTTGAAACTTTTTCCTGGTGTATAGATCACTTGTGATAAGCTAACAATAAGGCTGAGAATCCGTGAACTGTTGTACAAAAGAGACCCTATGTGCTGTGACAGCTGATCCCTCCTCTGAGGCAATGTCCTGGGATGGTCTAGAAAATCACTGGAATACAATCACTGAGGCCTCAAAGGGGTTATTAAAATGAATGGTAGGAGGCACAAGTGAACAGACAATCCCACTTCAGACTGAAGGTATATACTCCTCAGGCCTTCTGATCTGTGACTGTGGAAACATAAAAGCGAAGCTTGTTTGTTATGGACAATGCCACGTAAGGTCGCCACCACAATCTGAAAAAGGACTCTGCTACGGATTGTGTAAGGACCATTTGTGAGGACTGCCTTGCCCTTCCTGAACACACTGTTCACCAGAATATTCTCGTTGCCAATAATATGATGAACTCAGAAGTTAATCCCTTCTGAGGATGCCCAATGACTGAGGTGCAAAACTTCACTACAAAGAGAAGCATGTTGGCCTAACTGTCACCTGTGAAATGCTAACATTAATATGCCGTTGGAGGAGGGCTAAAATTACCACCTTCATTTCCAATAGGTTCATGTGATGGGTAGCTTCTTCCAGGGATCATGAATCCTTAAGAACTAGCAATTCTGGTCCCATGTATGCACCCCATCTAAAATCTATTGCATTCATGAACAGATAGGTGTAGGGTTCAGGGGCATGCATGGGGACTCCACTCAGAAACAGGTTCAATTTGGTGGTGAAATTCTGATCCTTGGGAATCCAAGCTGTAAGAAGATCCTTGTGCAGCTTCCAGTTCATCAGAAGGAGAAACTGGAGGGGGTACAAGTGCAGTCTTCCCATGAGAACCAGGTCCATCATGGAGCTCAAGATCCCAGCAGGAATTAATATAAGCAAGCCAACAAAATCTTGGCTTGCATTGCCTCCAAAAGTGCCAGAGTTCAGTTTATTCTGTCCAGAGGGATATAAACTAATCCCCTGTTGCAGAGAAATGCATCATCATATACCATGACAGCTCCAATTTCTCTAGGTTCAGAATGAGCTCCAGCTAGGTGATTATGGACCAGCAGTGGAACAGGTCTTATCTGAGGGGCTCTTAAGAGATCATTGTGGATCAACCTGTCTTGAAATACTGGATGATAGGAATCCCCTGTGACTTCATTTGGGTGGCAACTACTACCATCACTCTGGTAAAGGCTCTGCAAGCAGAGGCTAGGCCAAACTCAGTAGGAAACTGGAAACCACCCAATCCAGGCAAAACCAGAAGTACTTGCTATGAGGAGGAAACAATGAGATGCAAAGATACACATCCTGCCCAGTCACCAGGCCTTATGGTGTTCCTGACTGAAGCTGTAGTATTCATTGTGAATGGTCCTTCCTGGAGAAACTTGTTTGAGACAGAAAGATTGATAATCAGCCTAAACATTTTACCATTTTTGTATACCAAAAAAATCTCAAAGTAGAAGACCTGAGACTGGCCATTTACCACCCTTTCTATTGCACCCTTCTGACAAAGAGTGTGCACCTCTTCCCTTAACTGTACCAGATTTGAATGATGGAAAAGCAAAGGGGTCCTTGCCAAGAGGATGTTTCCAGAACTGAAGTTGGTATCCTTCCTTTATTACAGAGAGGACCACCACTTCTCCATTATGCTTGATCAGAGAAGAAGAATAGTCAAGCACCGATGGAAATTCTTGGCAGAGAGATGCACTACAGGAGAGGAAGTAAGTCCCAATGGCTGTTCCCCTGTCTTACAGGAAAGGGACAGGGACCCACAAACTTTCTCCATGGGCCTTTCTTGCAACCTCACCAGATGGGTGAGAGGCTTCAACTGGAGTTGCTTCCTGGACTGGGACTGCACCCCTTTAAACAACTTCAGGAAGGCCCCAAAGGGTAATAAGGATAAACACACTTAGTTCTTCATCCTCCCCTGCCTGAGTCAATGGGTAGGACCCATGGGAAGGAGGAGGAGGAATCCTAGCCATTCCTCAACAAATTCACTAGAGTTTACTAATACCAACAATGTACCTGCTTTTACCCTTGGGAGGAAGCATTTTCTGACCCCATGTCTCTCTGTTGAGAAGACATGTGGGTTGGGATATCCTTGTCCAATATTTCCTCTTGCAGAGCGATGGGATAAGAAACAAACTTGACAGGAGAAAGAGAATGATTCTCCATCCTCCTTGAGCATGTTTTGACTTCATGCAACCAGGTCATGCGGGTTTGTGAATCACAGCATCAGCACTGCTGTGAGGCCATAGCCTGGGTGTCCATGGCACCATTAATGGGAAGCACAATTCACTTTCTGGAAGTGGATACCCCCAGATCCTGTAGGGATTAAGAGTGATCATAGGGAATAGGGGATTCCAATTCAATTTCCCTTCCCTAGTCAGGAATGTGTATGCAGATTCCCTGTCCCCAACAGAGTTGACGGATAGCATGGCAAAAAAGGGTGCCTTGGCTCAATCTCTATCCCCGTACTTAAGGGACTCTGATGATTGAAGAACAGTGTCTGATGCCCCGTGACCAATCAGATGACTCTAATCTAATAGAGGAGCCCTGCTCAGAACTGCTTCATACCATGACTGTGCTAAGGGCTTAGAGAGTGTGCTTGGTGTCCAGAGAATTTTCACTACACTGAACCAAACCTTCACTAGCACTGACAAGGTTGGATCAACCATCAGGGGTCCAAAGGACTTATAATTCTCAGAAGAGAAAGATCCCATATGCTCTTTTCTAACAAGAGTTCTTCTTTATCTGGGCCCCAAACAGCCCAGAGAAGGATACCATACTGTTATTTATATTTAATTTGCATTGCTTGTTAGTTAGTTTTTTAATTTTTTTATATTTTATTACATGATTTACTTTACTTTTTAAAATTTTATTCTGTAAACAACTATTACATAGCTAAATTATTCTCTATGTGTATGGCTTTAAAATCAGAATTATTATTAATAGAAGTAAATATGTTTATTTGGGTCTAGGTCTCGGTTTTGGAATTTCCTTAGTGTATTTGACATAGTCCAGGTTCTGGTTTCTAATAATAACAAATATTTTTATTTTGTAAACATCAGGATCATTCTAGAAGGTTATTTTCCATTAGGTAATAGTTTTTGTTTAGAAAACGCTAATTGTGACCTGAGGTCAAGTACAGAACTATATAATCTTGTAACTGAAAAAGATTATTCATTAATGCTTTAAGTTCTAGCACAATTAAGTTATATTATATGCTGTGTCCAATATTATTTCAGGCTGGAATCAATTATCTTCAAATTAGTGAATCTAAACCTGGAATTACATTACTACGATTCAACAAAAAACTGTTGGCACATCAACACTCTACAAGCTACAACAGACATATCATCACCTTCAGTTTTGGATTTCTACTCAATTTTATTCAGGACTATAAATTATTAGGACTTTAGTCTGTAATTCTAGGATTATTTGTGATTTGATTCGTAATACCGTAAGTTCTTTTTTATTACATTTTGACTTTGTATTAAAGGGAAATAAATTATTTGTTGAAATTTTACAAAGCTCATTGCTTTTCACTCTTTTCCGTTACTTATGTTAAGAGGACAGACTCGTAACAATACTCTCCTACATTTGAGGAGTCATCTTCTCCTCCTAAGCCTGAACTCAGAGAATGATTCCATATCCTCCTGAGACAAGGAGGAAAAAGGCCCTATCTTCCTCCCCTTATATATTTGCCTACTGTCAATGAGGTCCCATGCCTTGTTTGAGTACAATCAACAGAATGGCCAACCGTACAACTAGTGCAAGACGAGCAGATAGGGTGCAGTATTGCATGGTGAGCACAAGCTTGCTGGTTTCATGCACTTTTTTGTCCTGTGTTTCCCAAATCTTGACCCTTTGCATTCCACTTTTCATTAGTAGATATCCATCCATGTCTCTGTTGGTGCTAGCAATGACCAATGTCACAAAAGGTGATAAAACCTGTAAGATGGCAATGAATATCTATTTTCAAACAATTTGTCTTGCAATGAAAACATTTAATGTTTACAGTAGCTGACCTAGTTGCAATGTAAACCATTCTGTTACCCCTACAGATGAGGATTTAATTTATTTTGAGGTTCAATTAATGACAGAGAGACTCAATGTATTCAGATAATTAATTTGTCATTTAATCTATGACATGTTATTTTCAAAAGAAAAGTCATTCAGGAAACATAGGTATGAGTGTACACTATGTTAAATGAGTGCAAGATCCAGAATGGAAAATTCCATGGTGCAGCTCATTTCAGGTTCACCAGACAATCAAGTATGTTTTCATGAGTTATTTGAGTGTATGACAAAATTTTAATTGCAATAATGTAAGTGTCCAAGAAAAATTTGATAGTTCAGTGCTTACCACAAAGTTAAGGTGGCAAAACTTTTGAAGCAAGTAATATTATCTCATTTTTGTTGCAGTATTAGAGCATTATGTACTATTATTTTCCTTTGTCCTCTAAAATGTTGTGTATCCCCCAAATTTTGAGGCTGGGTGACGCAGTGTCCTGCCCTTGGGATCCTATGTGCAGCACAGAAGGTATGTATCCCAAAGAGCTTTCCTATGCTTGCATTTACCCACAATCTGTGACGTGTTTGCTGCAAATGAAAAGTTTCTGAGACAAAAATCAATAAATAAAAACTATTGATAATTATTACAAGACCCCTGAAACACACTGTTTGATGATAAAGATGTGTGAGATCCCCTAAGGGTATCTAAGACTCATCCTGTAATGTTAATCAATATACCATCAAACCAGATATCTCCAGTATATGGAGTATACTGGAGGTCAACAAAGGAAACTTCAAACCTACTCTAGAAATCATGAAACATCCAAATGTATTAAAATTAATGATAAAAAATGGATGTTAATAGGTGTAGTTATAATCTTCAACATCAGGTAAAATAAAAGGGCACTAGTATAACAATGGCTCTAGTAATAATGCCTCAAAGTGAGCTCATCTGACAACTGATTATACATAAAAAAAAAAAAGAAACAGATTCCAGATGCATCATGGACAAAAGAAATGGCCAGTTTTGCAAACGTGTAATTGAATTCACCCAGATCTAAATCGTGTCCACTAAAAGAGAGGACGGCTACTGCACATGAATATGTGGTGCTGGGGATAGACTTGGTTTGTTTATCTAGTTTCAGACTTCCTGTAACTTTACAATTTTCTTATGTGGATGAGGGCAATTTCCATCCTGGAGTCTTCCTTTTAAATTTTCACATTGTGTTCTAGGGAAATAAATTATTTGTTGAATTTAACAAATTATTTCATCATTAGATAGCATCCTCTACATACTTTTTGCTTATTTAGAAAAGTAGTGGGAATAACTATCTGGTAAATAAGCAATTTTACCTAAGAATAATATCTGTACTATAGTATTTATAAGAAAATTATAAGCAAAGATACCAGCCCCTCACCCCTCCTATACTTGTAACATACTTCACACACTGCAACAGTATGCTCTTATGTATGCATACTATACACTATACTGTATGTGTGTGATGTTACAGAACCCTGTATTCATCTGTATATCATTAAGGACAATGCCGTCAGAAATAAATTCAGAAAAGGGCTACGTGATTCTTGCCCCAGCAACAGCGTATATTTTTCTTCAAAACCAGATTTCTTAATACGATAATAAATAAAAAGCAAACCCTGCAACATTGAAACAGAAAACATTTTGAATAATAAATTTTCAATCAACCTTTAAGAGAATCTTGATATTTAACTTACTTTGCCCAACTTATTTTTTTAAAATTTGTTTCATAATGTTAAGAATTATAATAAATGATAATAAAACCTTCTCCTGTAACAGTATGTATTCCGTCTACAATTATCTACATTTCTTGAGAAATAAGCTATGAAGGATGCAGAACATTTTGAAGTTCCAAAAGCAATACAATCAAGGATTGAGGTTCTGGGTATTCACAATACCAATGAAGTATTAGAAAAAAAGACATAAGCTAAATCTATAATTTTTTATTTTAAGTATTATATTACCATCATGAAGTCTGTCTACCTCTTATGGCTCTTCCCCACCATCGAACTTAAAAGTTGTAAATATAAAAATCCCTACACGCCTTGAATGCATGATAAAGGAAGTTCCGATAAACTAGAGGAGTGATTTATAGACATACATACGCTAGCAATTTGCTAGAGAAATTTTTCATATAAACCGCCACCGAACATTACCTTTAAAATTTCGTTTGTAGACTGGTGTTCTAAAGCAATGAATCATCCGGCAGTAAAGATCGAAGATAGGGTATGAAACCAGTCAAAGATGAAATTACTTCCCTTTCGAACAAGTAGTGAGAAAGTGCTTTCCTTTTATGTTGTGCTTTTCTCAACATACTGTAATGTTTATTGTTGATTTAAATGCTATTTCAGCTTTTTCAACACTGTATTGCAGTTAAGTATCACTAGGTTACATCGCTGCTTCTCCAGTTTACTCCATTCTGGTTTACAAACAATATTTATGTTGATTTATAGTTAAGTGCTACACACATTTAATGTATTTAAGTTTTGAAATTTGTTACAGGTATAATGATGATTCAGGGTATAAATGAACTTTTAAAAAACTTACATTGTTTACGAATTATTCCGCGATTTGTTCTTTAGGGCTCCGAAACCGATACCGCGAGAATATGTTATAATGTCATATATACTGTATCTAGCGGTCCTACTAAATACTGCTAAGCCCGACAAAGCCACACAAAGCCCCACAAAGCCAGATTTAAAAAGTGTGTTTTTATTGTTAATTATATTGATGAATCAATTAATTTAGCCGAAAGACATATTTATGCAGATTTAAATGACCGAAAATTGGGCGACAAAGTTCGAAATCGAATAATGACAAAGTAATAACAAAGTCTCACGAAATCGTATGTAAAATGTTTATTACTTTATAAATTGTTCTTTTAACTTATTATCGAAGGAAAATGCAATTTTTCAGTATATCCTAATCAAAGCCAGACAAAGTCATACAAAGCCTGACAAATCCTCAAAAAGCCTGACCGAATCATACAAGTCATATTAGTCAAGTGTATTGTAAATTATATTGACGAATAAAGTAACCAAACTGAAAGATTAGTTTTCAACATCATTATGCTGAATTAAATAACCAAATAAAATTTGGTGTCAAAGTTTGAATTTGAATAATGACAAAATTGTATGTAAAAGGTTTATTATTTGATAAATTGTTTATCTGCATGATCATCGAAAGAAAATGCAATATTTCAATATGTCCTAATTATACAAAGCCTGACAAAGTCATACAAAGCCCGACAAAGGAACACAAAGCCTCACAAAGCCTGACAGAGTCATGCAAAGTCATATTAGACAAATGTATATTGTAAATTATATTGACGAATAAATTAATCAAATGGAAGGACTAGTTTCAATATAATTATAAATAATGATAAAGTACTGATAAAGTCTGAACAAAACGATATTTGAAATGTTTGTTATTTTATAAACTGTTCATTTGACTGATTATCGAAACAGAGGTTGACAAACTCAACATACCTTTCGATGTTTGAAACTAAAAACCATTTGAATTAAACATAGATTTAAAAATGAAAATTGTTTCTAACTGCTATTTTGATATGCTGTAATTTGCGAAAGTCTATCATATGACGAATTGTAATCCATTTCCCGGTCTCAAATGCATTATGTAGAATGAATTTGTCCACAAGATTCAAATTTCATCACTAAATTTCAAGGGATGGAGGCAAGCTATTTTTTTTTTTAATACTCTTAAAATTTACATTACATCTGTTAAGAAAGAGCAAATACTATATGTTGTGAAATACTGTTTAAATAACCCCTCCTTCTTACATGCCAGCAAGGTGTGGAATTGATAAGAAAAATTGTAGACACTTAATTTAATATGTAAGAATAAGACAGATAAATCAGATGAACATTTTTTTACAAAAATGATTTAGTAATCATCAGCACAAACAAATTTGGGGGGAAATCCAATAATAAAAATTATGAAAACGAAATGCACATCTAGTTACTCATTCATACTAATATTAGTACCTCGGCATCGTAGCTAGTTACTATAATCCAATGAAATAGGCTAAAGTACACACAAATAAAGTCAGATTAAGTTACTTATTTCAATTATCTAATGACTTTAATGGAGTTTTTAATGATTATGAAAAAAGAAATGCACATATCGTTATAACACTTTACAGCTGTAAATCGGACTCGGTGTAAAATTAACAATCTGATCTCAAAATTATTTTTTTTAAAATTGTTTTCGTATTATGAAATGTTTATTGTTTTAAAATGTATCTGATAAACTGTCGTCAGAAATGGTTATTTTTTCCACTCAGGCACACAGTGTCATAAAGTGGCATAATAAAAATGTGTTTTTCAGTCCAAAAAGGTTGTTGATCATTCGTGTGCTACTTTCTCTGAGTCCTTGTCGCCCAGCACCTTGTTCTTTGGTTTGTTTTCTTTGCCAATTTTGGGACTTTCAACACAGTGTACATACCGTCTGAGGACGTCACCGCAGTTGTTAATTTAATGTGGGATTTCTGCAAAAATGTCATGAATATATTGTCTTTTTCTTCCTGAGATTTTGAATTCCATGATAATTTACTTATTTTACATCGCAAGAATTTTGTGTTGAGGATATAGTTTCCTGTCCCGTACAGAAATCGGCAAAGGTCGACAAGCTGGACCTTGATCGTTTATGTATTTTTTATATGAGTCCATTTGTTTTCCTTGATTGCCAGTTTAGACCTTTAACCGGTGGTTCATGCTTTCCCTATTATTGTTAGTCCACAGCTGGTTGTCACCGGATACAACATGTTTGCAATTTTCTCTTCAATGTATCTTTCATAATATAACAAAAAACCTCCGTGTTTATTTTCATTCAGTTTAGTTTTCAAGATTCGGTTACGTTCGTCAAAATTTGCTGAATCATTGGCTGTGGCAACACCATTTGATCCAAAGATCATGTCAACGATACATGTCCGCTCCTTAGTGTTTTTTGGAATCTTTTCTGTCATTTGACGGATAAGATTGTCTTTGATATGATTATTGTTCAAAGTCTTGTCAAGCACAGTTTTAAAACATAAAATAAAGTGTATCAACATTAAACTAATGAAGTTCAACTCAAATGTATTTTGCATATTTTAAAGCAAAGCATTAATACAATCAACATACTGCAAGTAATGCTTGCAACCTGTGTTGTTGGTAACTAAAACTTCATAAAATGGTACAAATATTATTACACATAAACATTGCCAAGAATTTTACATAAAACCAGTTCAAAAACTGGAACAATGGAATTGATTAGCCATTTATCGACATTAGACAAGTGTATTTCTAGTTCAATTCGCACAGCCTAGGTCAATGTTCACTATTATCGCCATTTCATTTGCGATGTTGGTTCCGCCTTTGCACGTTTTCTTTGCAGGTTTTGGGCAATTCTGGGTATGTTTTGGGTGGTTTTGGCCAGGATTTGGGTGAATCGTGCGGCCCTCCAATTGACACATAATAAACCTATTTCAAATATGATTTTGTCTGACTTTGTTATTATCGAAATTAATTTATCTCCAAATTAGCGGTCTATTAATGGGGGTATATATATATATATATATATATATATATATATATATATATATATATATATAACCCTAGTTTTTTGGTTTCGTTGATTTATTCATCAATCTTATATTGCAATATAAATACACCTTCCTAATATGACTTTTTCTGGCTTTGTGTACCTTTGTTATGTGGTGTCAAATATAGCCAAAAGTATATATAAATTGACAACTTGTTATAACATATATTGGAAAATTGAATTTTCTTTCAATAATCAGTCGAAAAAACAATTTATAAGATAATAACAAACATTTCCAACATGATTGTGTCATACTTTATCAATACTTTATGATTGTTCGAAATTCGAACTTTGTCGCCCAATTTTCGGTCATTTAAATCTGCATAAATATGTCTTTCGGCTTAGTTAATTGATTCATCAATATAATTAACAATATAAATACACTTTTTAAATCTGGCTTTGTGTGGCTGTGTCAGGCTTTGTGTGGCTGTGTCAGGCTTTGTGTGGCTTTGTCAGGCTTTGTCAGGTTTTGTCAGGCTTAGTAGTATTTAGTAGGACCCCTGTATATAGTATAGTAGCTTCCTTCTTTATCATGGATTCTTTGGCAGTGGTATATGAAGTTTTTGGTATTGTTTGTGCATAGTGCCACCTATCGTGTACTTATCTAATATACACTACATGACCATAAGTTACTACGGCTCCGATGGCCTAAGTGGTTAGAGCGTCCCCCTAGGATGTGGGAGGTTGCGGGTTCAAACCCGGGCTGAGTCATACCAAAGACATAAAATATGGTACTAGCGGCTGCCTTACTTGGTGCTCAGCATTAAGAGGTTAGTGTTAGGAATGGGCAGCCTGGTGTCAGGATAATGTGACTGGGTGGGACATGATGCTACATGTCTGAGGCTAGTCTGAGTTACCTCTAACCCTTGTCACCCCAGGGGTGTACACCCCAACATAAATGTTCAAATATCAAAAATAGGGTGGCAAGGGTTAGAGGAAAACTTGGATTAGTCTGAGGCATGATGCCCAAGTGCTAGACATCACTATAAGCTGCCACACTTAGGACACTGTAGCGATATGACTGGAAAATTTTAAAGCTACGTTAAAAATCCAAAACACACAAATGCACCATAAGTTACTAGTTTAGCATCAACGGTTGATTTCAGGAAAATATTGGGATTGCTGATGACTACACAATTTTAAGGATATGCCCATGGATATCACTGTTTCCAAATAATGACCATACCCCATATTCTCAGATAGAATCTATATCTTCTTAAAATCGCTATCACTAATAATTTGGTTAACCAGCTTGTCATCTGATAACGTTCAATGATGTTATGCAAGAGTTACATCACATATTTGTTAAAAACCAAGATATTGAATCTACGTTAGCAAAATGTGAAGTATGAATGAGTGTTGTTTTCTGGTGGCTTTCGCAATTGACAGGTGTTGATATTAAAACTTTGTTGTACACTGTTTATTACATTTCATTGGAACACTGGAAATTATTTAAACAGTCTGAGGTTGACATGTACTTTCATGCTTATGTTAGTGGTCCATTCTCAGTGACAAATCAGCTCTACTTTCTCTGTCACTGGTGGTTACAGATGCGTTTCTTTAATTCTCTCTGATAAGTTGCAGGTTGATGGCACAAGTGGCAGATTCAGTGCCATGGAAGTAAAATGTAAATTTCAAGTTGATTTTCACATTGTGCAACATATACATCAAATTCCTAGCATCAGGACAAGTATATGCCATTGTAAAAATATTAATTCAGTATTACTGCAACATCAGAGTAACTCCCCTTGCATAAACTGGAATCTACATGGCAGCTGTTTATTGATCGTTTCGTGCAGTCATCTGATTTAAACTGGAAATGCATTTTAATATAGAGCAAAGAACAACAAATATATATAATATCTTGAAGCTTATTGTTTTTATTTACTTATTCGTCGATCAGAAACATTAAGACCCACAATACCATAGCACTCCAGTATACTAGTCCATGACTGGAGATCTTGGTCCATAATATACTCGGCCCATTCCAGAGATGGTCCATAACAAAAGTCGGCCCATTGCAGATTCTGTCCAAACAAATTTAATTAAGAAATTATGACTGTCATAACTAGCCCAGACCACCAAACAATGTCAACAAGTAGTTATCTGCCCCTCTCTTTTTGTGATCATTACTTTTGATGTTGTATGGCATGATAAGAGTTGTTGTTATTGGACATATTTACTATAAATATGCTATTTCCTAACTTAAGTCAACCATTAACAAGTATGCAGTCTTCATGGTTTCATTAGTAAGTAAACAAACAATGCTGAAACTATTGTAGAATATGTGATGCTGAAACTGTTGTAGAATGTGTGTGTAGTTTGTTGAAAAATTAGACAAAAGACCATTCTGAAATCAAAAGTGAAAACAGTGAACTTTTGTAAATGGTTGGGCATTTTGAGTAGAAAACAATAAATAAATGAATCAGCCTCTGATTGCATAAACCAATCTGTAATGTATTGCCCCCCCCCCCAGTGAAATGATCATATTAATGCATCAGTTGGTACTGACCACTTTGTCAAATGTTCCAGAGTTATAACTGCAACGATGCATCACTTGCTTGTGATTCCTGTAACTTATGGCAACACAGAGCTTATAGTACAGGTATGCTCCAATAATTTCTTGGTACCCAAATTTCATTGATAATGACAATTGCATTATCTTGTTCAATGATGATTTTTAAACAAAACTGAATATGTTCAAAAATATTTTAAAACTTTCTTCAGATTTAGCCTTCGATCAAAGAACTTCTGGTCTTTATTTTATAAATCGAATGATAACTAGTTCACTAATATCAATTGGCTTGTAAATGTAATGATCTTCCAAAGAAAATGGATGTACCAGGATCAAAATAAAGTGAATAATCTCCAGTTAATGGTATGTATAATTAAATTGAAGAAAATTACACCCATTACTGAAATAGTCGGTACTGGACATTAAATCCACTTTAGTATTATATAAATCATGGACTGATAGGCCAATTATGTAATGGACCAATTTGTTTATTCTGATTTTGTTGTGGGCCAGGAACGTTAGTGGACCAACTCTGCAAAGGGCCTAGTAGTCCCGGAGTCATATAGTCTGTATTTTAGATGTAATATTGTTTGTGCCTAAAGTATTTATAATATTTTAAAACATATTTAACAGTTTTTTGTTTCTGTTATAAATATTAAGCATGGGTCAGATTTGTCTGTGCCTCATGGTAATTTTTTTATCCCCACAAAATGCTAATTTTATTTTAGGCATCATTTGATTTTTTCATTGCCCTTTCAGTTTTATTCCTTGTATTTGCATATACATGATAGTATCATTCAAGGTATCAGATCAAGATATCAGATTCATTTTTATAAGTTGAATTTCCCATCTTTTTAAAAACGTGAATTAACACAGAATACACCGTAGGCATACATGTAATCTTATACTTTATTATTATTTTTATTATTATTATTATTATTTTTATTATTATTATTATTATTATTATTTTGTAATTGTATAGAATCATACAGATAAATTGCCTTTTGAAGTTATCCATTTCATGTCGGTGACAGACAGGACATGGTATTTTTAGTAAAGAAATGTTCTTGGTGCGTCATCATTGGATAAGTGTTGTTACAGAGCTTTAAATATTGTATAAAAAGTACACAATGTATTTAATATCAGGCATTAACCTGTGTTGAACTGTTGTCTTTTTGGCTGGATGAGGGATTGTTGTACACAGTTGACTGCTGAAACATTTGTGAGCATTACCACATAGCTTATATAACAGCCAACAGACCTTTATAAAGTTCATACAAATGATTTTGCATTATAGTAATTAAACAATTTTCGGTACTAGCATCATTTTGATACTGTAATATTTTCTGCTACTAAAAGACAATGTGGCTATTTTCAATGTTTACTAGCATCATTTTGATACTGTTATATTTTCTGCTAGCAAAACAATCTGGCTATTTTCAGTGTTTACTAGCATCATTTTAATACTGTAATATTTTTTACTAGCAAAAAATCTGGCTTTTTTCAATATTTACTAACATCATTTTGATACTGTAATATTTTCTACTAGCATAGAAAATCTGGCTATTTTCAGTGTTTACTAGCATATTTCATATTTTGAAATATCAGTAGAAACAAAATTCTCAGTAATTTTATTTCAGCTTGCAATTTACTGGCATATTAGAATTGTAACTAGCAAAATGCTAGCTTACAAGTGTGAATTGTGAGCTCTGAACTTTGACACACTTGATTGCCATGTGCTAAAATGGATCATTGGGTTCCAGCCCCTGCAGCTAACAATTGACCACCAGGTGTCTTCATTGAAGGGTATTAAGCCACAGGACAGTAAGCTGCTGGAGCTTGATTAATGTGCAGCTAGAAGACTGCTGTTGTAGGCATTCCCATATAGTGAATGGTACTTGAATTGGTGTACTATCAGTAAGTGCATTTGAATATTCAGGTAATTTTAAGAGAGTACTATTTATCTTTATTATGACATATTAATGTAGATATTGGTAATATCTCTTTTAAGGTGTGTGACAATAATGTGACCAGTTAGTCAGCTAGGTGCACCAGTATACTGATGGAAATTGCAGATAAAGGAAAGGAAATATTATTAAAATTTGAAGACAAGACGATTAAAAGCTGGTGCATTTATTTCAGTGTAACATGAAGGGCTAAGTAGTCTAAGTATAGCTATCAGGAACTTGGTTTGACTGTTTGTCAGTTTGACACACATACCTGACTAAAAGGTCCAATCCTGCTAGGCTGATTAGACTGATTATTAATTAATTAATTAGTCATTACACTTTAATCCTTCTCCTCCTCTCCCTCCATTTTGACATTCATCCTCAAATGTCACCCAGATTCATCTCTTAGAGTGCCCAAAATTCACTCTTTACACTGGACCACCAGTATTGAGAATTGGATATGTATGCATCCAGTTGAAATGGAGTTTTACTGCCACCATCAGTTTGTCTGTTTTTGAGTGAGATGCGTACCTCTGAACTAAAAGTTCAGCACCAGCTATGCTGGTTAGTGGGTGCCATTAAATTCATTGCTACATTCAGGTTTGGTATAATAATTTTAATATACATGTACTTCTGTACACCCTCCTCCACCACCAAAAAGTTGTGCAGTCTGCTGATCTGAGTGTATTAGTAGAAAAGTAAATTTATATTTGAGCAGATGGGGTGAAGGTGAAAGATTAATACAGTTAAAATTTGGATAGATAAAACAATTTAAAAAACTTAAAAGATTATCAGCATTACAGTGTGTTTGTTGGAGGCTACTAATTGACAACCTAAAGTGATCCAGATCAGTCAGGAGCACAGCAGTTTTCTGCAGAGAATATCATTATACTATTGTTGCAGCCAAAAAGAAAGCTTTTTTTTATAATCTTAGATTTATGTGACTCAAAGCCATAGAATGATAGTCATGCTGAGTTTGATTTGATGACATAATCAACTTGATTAAAAATGCCTGGACTCCCATTTAAACAGAGATGTTGATCCCTACCAGCTGTAGAGTATGTAATTGGTAAATCCAATCAAAATCTCTATCTTTCTGATTAATATTGTTGTTAGAGAGCTGTGTATCAGATTAGAAGATTTATGCTACCTGACAAAGAATACAGCTTTTATTGTGTTCAGATCGGTTAAAGTCTGTAGACACTTAGATAGTAGCAAATGCTTGGCTTCTTAGGGTTTTGAAACTGGAATGTACAGTTTTCTCCTGTTGTTAGTGTTCACATCTCTTCTAATCACTGTAGTTGTGGAGGAGTTGGGTAGAAGTGCTGCACTTCCATAGAGACTCATTGGGCTTTCAGTGGTTTTGGGATCTGTCAGATTGGTATTCCAGAGAGGGCCACCTTCAGTTCCGATTAAATATTGTTAGAAAGTGATGACTGAAAGGTGGTGGAGGTGAACCCTTCCATCTACTTGGGAAATCTAGATTCCCCCAGACAGCCTCCACATCCTTTCAGTCACCACTTTCATGCAGAATCAAATCAGTTGATATGTTTCATAATGTTTCTTCAAACAACCACAGATGGGCATCTGACCATATTTATTCCAAATGCCTCAGTCCTAATACATCAAACATGGCAGAGACATGGGAGTTTGAAGAATTATTTTTTAGCTACCAGCACACATCACAATGCTGAATCATTTCAATTTTGTTCATATTTTCTCCTGTTTGTGGATAGAGCTGGAACCCAGATAGAGCTGACATATTCTGCATGGGGACAAGAAAACCTTGATATACTATTTCTCTTTCTTTTTTCTCCATATTTATTTTGATAAGCCTAAGAGTACAGCCTAAAAAGTTTGCATTTAGAAACTACTTTCTCCATTGGATGTTTCATTGGGGTAAAGATTTATATAAATTTTGGATCTTTGGTTTGCATGTCTAAGGTCAAGATTTATATGAGTTTTGAATGTTTCTCTTTGGTAAAGATTTATAAAAATTTGGAATACATGTATTTCTCTAGCATGTCTAAAGTAAATATTTTTATAACAATTTTGAATGATTCTCTTGGGTAAAGATTTATAAGAATTGGACAGAATAATATGTACACTGAAGATTATTTAGGTAAAATTCATGTGGCTGAAGTTCATCATAATAAATGCACACTAATGATGTAATAAAGTTCCCATTTGAAACATGTTTATATACATATTAGAAGAGTTAGTTCCCTTGGACCATTTTGTGGTTCTCTTCTTCAAAGTTATATGCCTTCCAGTTTTGTTCACCCTACAGTGGAATAGTGAGACATAGTAGTCACTTTTCCACTGTTAGGTGACAGCAGTTTTTTCCCAGTAAATCAAACCTTTCAGCTCCAAATCCTGAAAATATTTGATGTCAGACTTCATGTTGAAACTTAAAAGAACCTATAAAACCAAAACTCACTTCAAACTTTGAAATATATTTTAACCTTTAAATTTCTGACAAATGCTGGAACAGATTAATTACAGTTACTGAGTACTGTGACAGGCTTATCTGTAAGACAAAAGGCCAAGAAAATGTCCCAGTGGTACATGAGGTACATGAGGAAAATGTCCCAGTGGTACATGAGGTACATGAGGAAAATGTCCCAGTGGTACATGAGGTTAAAACAATGCTTGCAACTTCACCAACACAGATTAGGACAGATAATGTGCTAATCTGAGTCTATGAACCATACAAAGGAGACAGCTTTTAAGGCAAATTATTCAAAGCTCATAAGTAAGCCATTTAAGATAGATTATGTTTATCACTTTATTATTTAATCATGATTGATGCCATTCATTTGTATACATAATAAATAGAACATTTTAAAAATTAAATATCAGAGCTTTAGTTGACCAGGCATGTGGCCCTTCTTTTGATTACTTTGCCAACAGAGAATGACAAAACTGTATTCTAAAAGCCAGATTCACTTGAATGATTTTCAATAGAGAAAAATCATTACATACCATATATGTATATGCTTGATTTTAAGTCGACCACTACCCCCTTCATTTTAAGGTTGGAAAAGGCCAATTTCTCTTTGACCTTCCTATAAGATGGGGTGTATTTTTTAAGTCAGATCCATCAATAAGGTGTGTATTTTTTAAGTCGGATCCATCTATAAGGGATGTATTTTTTAAGTCAGATCCATCAATAAGGGATGTATTTTTTAAGTCAGATCCATCTATAAGGGATGTATTTTTTAAGTCAGATCCATCTATAAGGGGTTTATTGTTTAAGTCAGATCCATCAATAAGGGGTGTATTGTTTAAGTCAGATCCATCAATAAGGGGTGTATTTTTTAAGTCAGATCCATCTATAAGAGGTGTATTGTTTAAGTCAGATCCATCAATAAGGGATGTATTTTTTAAGTCAGATTCATCTATAAGGGATGTATTTTTTAAGTCAGATCCATCTATAAGAGGTGTATTTTTTAAGTCAGATCCACCAATAAGGGGTGTATTGTTTAAGTCAGATCCATCAATAAGGGGTGTATTTTTTTTTTAAGTCAGATCCATCAATAAGGGATGTATTTTTTAAGTCAGATCCATCAATAAGGGATGTATTTTTTAAGTCAGATCCATCTATAAGGGGTTTATTGTTTAAGTCAGATCCATCAATAAGGGGTGTATTGTTTAAGTCAGATCCATCAATAAGGGGTGTATTTTTTAAGTCAGATCCATCTATAAGGGGTGTATTTTTTAAGTCAGATCCATCAATAAGGGATGTATTTTTTAAGTCAGATCCATCTATAAGGGGTTTATTGTTTAAGTCAGATCCATCAATAAGGGGTGTATTGTTTAAGTCAGATCCATCAAAAAGGGGTGTATTGTTTAAGTCAGTTCCATCTATAAGAGGTGTATTTTTTAAGTCAGATCCATCAATAAGGGTGTATGGTTTAAGTCAGATCCATCTATAAGAGGTGTATTTTTTAAGTCAGATCCATCAATAAAGGGTGTATTGTTTAAGTCAGTTCCATCTATAAGAGGTGTATTTTTTAAGTCAGATCCATCTATAAGAGGTGTATGGTTTAAGTCAGATCCATCTATAAGGGATGTATTGTTTAAGTCAGTTCCATCTATAAGAGGTGTATTTTTTAAGTCAGATCCATCAATAAGGGTGTATGGTTTAAGTCAGATCTGTCAATAAGGGGTGTATTTTTTAAGTCAGATCCATCAATAAGGGGTGTATTGTTTAAGTCAGTTCCATCTATAAGAGGTGTATTTTTTAAGTCAGATCCATCTATAAGGGATGTATTTTTTAAGTCAGATCCATCAATAAGGGGTGTATTTTTTAAGTTAGATTCATCTATAAGGGGTGACATGTCATCAGTGAGTCAGAGTTGCATTTTAGAAAAATAAACAATTCATACTAGATGGATAGATCAATTGGAAATAAAAAGACAACCACTGTTAGATACAATTATATTTTCAAGTGGAATATATCACAGATAAATTGACAACTTACATTTGGTCCACATTTATGTCATAAAATCCATAGAAATCCCTAATGCTTGACTTTTTATATCTGTAAATCTATTTATATAAATCCATGTATTCTGTTGTAGTAGCCCAGAATGATCTGATTCATAATATCCTGTAGTATGTTAATTCCATATGTTTTACAAATAATAAATTAAAGTCAAGATCACGCATTTGTAATTCACTGCATCCCATAAATGTCACTATCTAAGATCATCAGGTACAAAGCCCAAGAATTCATCCTCTTTGTCAGAGTAACTAAAATTATCCTCCATCATTGTCTCATCATATGATTCCTTATCTTTGCTGTCTTATGTGTGCGTTTTTGTGGAGACTGAGCATGGGCTCTGTAAGAGATATTTTGACCACACGTCAGAAATCTATGAAAGAATGCAACTGAACCTGTGTTGATTTTGTGGCAAGATCACCGGGATTTCAGATAACTACCCTTTGTTACTTGGCACCAAACAAGTATCAGATTTGTGGCTGAATCAGAGGGTTGTCACATGGGAAAGCAGAGATGGTGCTGGCTTTACAAGCTAATAGATTAAAGTAAGATGCTCACAGGAAGATGTAGGACTTTATCACATTTTATGTATGTTTCACATGAATCAGATTTTTAGTATAAAAAAAATAGACTTATAAGTGAGTATATATGGTACATGCTTTTAAGCAGCCATGGCTGTCATTTCTTTTCACTTAGATGTCAGGATATCATAATGACCAGCTAAGCATCAAAATGAACTGACCTTCCAGGAAAAAATTGGATCACTGAGTATGAACCTGTACCAAAACATGCATTGAAGAAATTAGAGAAAACATTCAACATAGGAAAATCTACTGTTTCAGATATTCTAAAGAAAATGGATTTCTACAAGGATGAATTTGAATAAAACAGTGATGCAAACAAGTCTTGTCAACAATGGCTGCAAATTTGACAAACTGAATGATTTTGTTTGTCACTGGTCATAAAAGCTAGGACCAAAAACATTCCAATGTCAGTCCCAATAAGATATAATCTTTCTCTCTCTCTCTCTCTCTCTCTCTCTCTCTCTCTCTCTCTCTCTCATAACTTTCATGTTTAAAAAAAAGGTATTTTTTCACATGTGTTTTGAAAACCTCAGTAAACTGAAAACCTCTCAAAATGAAAAATTTCTTTGGGTCCCCAGGGTTTTGGTTTTGAGGAGTTTCACTATACATACTCTCCCAATATAACCGCACTGAATAAAGCACATGTAATGGGGATTTTTGAGAATGATTCAACCCAGAAGGTTACCGTGATCAATTGACATGCACACAGTAAAAAGTTCAAGAAAATTATGATTTTCTTTTTCTTTCTGTGTTTTTATTATCCTCCAGATAGATAGACACTGGGTCAAGGAACACCATCCCAAGGCTACCTTACAATAAAATATTTCTTGTTATCAGATTATTTAGGGACAATATATAGTTTGCGCATAAAAGAAAAGGAAAGAACACACATACACATGCATATAGCACATAATCTCTTTAGATATACAAACACAAGTATACATTACCCTGGTGATAAAGACATTTGTGATATTACAGTATTTTGTTCCAGTTTTTCATCAAGTCAGACCCAAATAAATAGCTAGTTGCAAGAAAAAAAGAATTCTTAAGTTACATCAGTTATGACTGATGCCCATTTTTGAAGAAGTTGGTCTCTCTTTTATATTTAGCAGATTATTTTTCAGTGTTCTCAGGCCATGTTGGAGTCAAGCTACATTCAGCTGCCACTTTTCTCCCCTAAACCATGTTAGGATCAAGCTACATTTGGAAACCACTTCTCTCATGAACCATGTTAAAATCAAGCTGCTTTCAGCAGTGGGCTGCATTTTCCTGAGTGATCTAAAGTACTTGCCTTTACCGATCACTGCCATTTCACCTCTGTCTGTGTTGGGTCAAGTCTCAAGCTCGGCAAATGTTGGTATGTGAGAAAGTTTGCCAGTAGCTTCCTGTGGGTCAGTGGTTTTTACCTGGGTTGTCCTGGGTTCTTCCTCCACCAGTTATACTGGCGCCATGTATAGCCTCTCTTGTGCTGAGAAATGATGTTAAACCCCAAAACAAGAACAACAGCAACAAAGTTTTCAGCAGCCACTTCTCTCCCATGAACCATGTTAGGATCAAGCATCATTCAGAAGCCACTTCTCTCTCATGAACCATTTTAGAATCAAACTATTTTCAGCAGTCATTTCCCTCCCATGAGCTGTCTGTCAAGGTACATTCAGGAGCCAGTTCTCTCCCATGAACCATTTTGAGATTAAGGCACATTCAACAGCCACTTCCTTCTCATGGGCCATGTTGAGATTAAGTCACATTCTACAGCCACTTCCTTTTTATGGGCCATGTTGAGATCAAGGTGCATTCAACAGCCACTTCCTTCTCATGGGCAATGCTGAGAACAAGCTGCATTCAGCAGCCTTCTCCCTCCCATGAAGCATGCCATGATCAAGTGACATTCAGCGGTCACTTCTCTCCCACGAACCACATTGGGATTAAGCTACATTCAGCAGAAACATTCTTTCTAGGATACATCTTGGCAGTGAGATACATTCGTCATCCACTTCCCTCCCATGAGCCATGTTGGGATCAAGATGTATGTAGTAATTGGTAAATTTTACAGCCAAAAGAAGGAAAATGTGCTTGTTAATTTACATGCTATTGTCAAATGCATTATAAGGACACAAACTCTTTGAGATCACCTCCTCAGCTGGCAGCTCTTACTTTGTCTTGAAGGAGTGTATATAGTTTGGAGAGCTATATGGCATATTAATTTCTACCCATGCAAAGAGGTATAATGCAAATGATAATTGAATGAACTATTTAGTTTGGTTTGGTTTGGACTTTTTTTAAACGTAGCTTTAACAATGTTTCAGTCATATCGCTACGATGTCTGCAGTGTGGCAGTTTATAGTGATGTCTAGCACTGGGGCATCATGCCGCAGACATGTAGCATGATGTCTCACCCAGTTACATTATCCTGACACCAGGCTGACCAGTCTTAAAACTAACCTCTTAAAGCTGAGCGCCAAGCGAGGCAGCTGTTAGTACCATTTTTGTAAGTCTTTGGTATGTTTTGGCTGGGGATCAAACCCACAAACTATTTAGTTGATAAAGAATAGATAACAATGTAATAAATAATCAAACTGATTTTATTTTCAGAACCTCCAAGTAGGTGATGGGTTTATAAAGCAGAAGAATGCTGCTGACCTGGGGTACACATTTTTCACTTTTTCTGTGCCTCTTGAGATTTGGAATAGTAGATAATGGTAGGTATATACAAATTACTATTATTTAATTTCTTTGGTTTTATTGTGTAAATCTCCAGTAGCTGTCTTGCGGAAACATTATATCACCTGTATGTCTGCATGCAAAGGTGATATCGTATTCCAAAGGGCTTATGTAACATCATTCCACCTTGTGATGTTGGAGACTTGGACTACTAATGGCTGAAACTCAAGTGAACTGTTTTGATTGTGTCATTGTGTTTGCATGTGCATCATGTATCACTTATAAATGATGGCATTTTTCTGTGTTTCTCCTTTTGTTTATCTATTTGTCCATCTATCCTCCATTTGTCTTTTCTTTGAACATTTTGAGGGAAAAGCAATAGAAAAATCCTGAATATTTACATTTTTTGGTTTGTTTTTCATTGTCATGATTTCTGTCATTGAAAATATTTGTAGCATTTTATATGATGATCTGAAAGTTTATATAAAATCATATATGTATCATCTTATATGATGATCTTAAAGTCTATTGGGGGTGTCGAACCATCTCTCTCAAATTGTATTGGTATGGTGATGCATCTGGCATGTGTTATTGGTTGTCTGTTATCCATTGTTTGTAGTGTGACATGTATCATCTATCAAAATTTGTTTCTTAAAAGTTCTTCTCAAGAATTTACTGTACCAGTTTCAATAAAAAATATGGCCAACTTTACTGAACAATAGAAAAGCTTTTATACAATTCTCAGAAGCTACTCTGTAAAATTATGCCAATTCAACAGAGAGCACCCTGGCATAAAGGCATTCAATGTCTATAGAAATGATGTCAATCTGCCATCAGAAAATGCTGCCAATACTAAAAGTAGCATAACCATTAAATAACATTGTCTCAAAAAGCTCTCAACAGAAATTGACCAAGTTTGAAAAAGTACTCAGAAATGAAGGGCTTTAAGCTTTATAAAAATTATATTAACCGGGTTCCCACACCCTCATGATTTTTAACAAGGTCCTGGAATCCACTTGGAATTAGAATTGAATGAAAATATCCTGGAATCCTCCTTGAAAATTACTTTTGGTCATAAGATGACCTGGAATTTGATATTTAAAAGCTAAACTAAAATTTGTTTGAGTAAATGTTATTTATCCACTGCAGCTTTGCAGTGAATGATTTTGCAATGATCCTGATATTACATTGGTAGGCATGGCTGAGTCTGGTAAGTAAGATATTACATTGGTAGGCATGGCTGAGTCTGGTAAGTAAGATATTACATTGGTAGGCATGGCTGAGTCTGGTAATGAAGATATTACATTGGTATGCATGGCTGAGTCAGGTAATGAAGATATTACATTGGTAGGCATGGCTGAGTCTGGTAACTAAGACATTACTTTGGTAGGCATGGCTGAGTCTGGTAAATAAGATATTACATTGGTAGGCATGGCTGAGTCTGGTAACTAAGATATTACATTGGTAGGCATGGCTGAGTCTGGTAGCAAAGATATTACATTGGTAGGCATGGCTGAGTCTGGTAACTAAGATATTACATTGGTAGGCATGGCTGAGTCTGGTAGCTGAGATATTACATTGGTAGGCATGACTGAGTCTGGTAAGTAAGATATCACATTGGTAGGCATGGCTGAGTCTGGTAACTAAGATATTACATTGGTAGGCATGGCTGAGTCTGGTAACTAAGATATTACATTGGTAGGCATGGCTGAGTCTGGTAGCTAAGATATTACATTGGTAGGCATGGCTGAGTCTGGTAACTAAGATATTACATTGGTAGGCATGGCTGAGTCTGGTAGCTAAGATATTACATTGGTAGGCATGGCTGAATCTGGTAACTAAGATATTACATTGGTAGGCATGCCTGAGTCTGGTTACTAAGATATTACATTGGTAGGCATGGCTGAGTCTGGTAAGTAAGATATCACATTGGTAGGCATGGTTGAGTCAGGTAGCTAAGATATTACATTGGTAGGCATGGCTGAGTCTGGTAACTAAGATATTACATTGGTAGGCATGGCTGAGTCTGGTAGCTGAGATATTACATTGGTAGGCATGGCTGAGTCTGGTAACTAAGATATTACATTGGTAGGCATGGCTGAGTCTGGTAGCTGAGATATTACATTGGTAGGCATGGCTGAGTCTGGTAACTAAGATATTACATTGGTAGGAATGCCTGAGTCTGGTTACTAAGATATTACATTGGTAGGCATGGCTGAGTCTGGTAGCTAAGATATTACATTGGTAGGCATGGCTGAGTCTGGTAACTAAGATATTACATTGGTAGGCATGCCTGAGTCTGGTAACTAAGACATTACTTTGGTAGGCATGACTGAGTCTGGTAACTAAGATATTACATTGGTAGGCATGGCTGAGTCTGGTAGCTAAGATATTACATTGGTAGGCATGGCTGAGTCTGGTAACTAAGATATTACATTGGTAGGCATGCCTGAGTCTGGTTACTAAGATATACATTGGTAGGCATGGCTGAGTCTGGTAAGATATCACATTGGTAGGCATGGTTGAGTCAGGTAACTAAGATATTACATTGGTAGGCATGGCTGAGTCTGGTAACTAAGATATTACATTGGTAGGCATGGCTGAGTCTGGTAGCTGAGATATTACATTGGTAGGCATGGCTGAGTCTGGTAACTAAGATATTACATTGGTAGGCATGCCTGAGTCTGGTTACTAAGATATTACATTGGTAGGCATGGCTGAGTCTGGTAAGTAAGATATCACATTGGTAGGCATGGCTGAGTCAGGTAACTAAGATATTACATCGGTAGGCATGGCTGAGTCTGGTAACTAAGATATTACATTGGTAGGCATGGCTGAGTCCGGTAACTAAGATATTACATTGGTAGGCATGGCTGAGTCTGGTAACTAAGAGATTTTTGCACACGTGCCATCAACTGCAGTATTGTGTCTTTAATCAAAGTATCAGACTTTAAAAATGACTCCAGAAATTTGTCATTTTCTCCTTCAAATCTCCTAAAAAATATAAATCATCTTGGTGCAGGAACCCTGTGATAATGTGCTGTCCAAAATTTATGCAGTTACTAAAACTAAAAAAAACTTTAAACTCCTCTTTTCAGCAATAGAAGTTTTTATGAATGATGCCAGTAACCATCAGATATGGCTGCAACAACAAGAAATATAAAACATTATAAATTAACCCAGAGCACCAAGACCAGAAGGGGTTTCATTTTATGTGGATGTTGCAGATCCAATTATCAAATATGGTTTCTGTTACTTTAAATAGAAAATAAAAACTGTACATATTTTTAATCAAAAACTGCTCAGTAGAATTTGAGCAATTTTGACAAAAGCACCATAGCATGACAGTCTCTCAATCTAAGTACAGGTATGCCCACTGTAACTTAAAAACAGTAACAATTTTTAAAGAGTTTATCACAGAAACAGTTGAACAGAATTTAACCAAATTTGACACAAGTGTCCTGGATTAAATATTGATGATTTTTTTTTTAAATATAGAACCATGAAACAGATATTTTCATAACATATGCAACCAACAGAAGTAAGAGAAAAATTTCTAAAGAAAGCATCCTACAACCCAAAAACATATTAAATTACTTCATTTGGTGTCTCAAAGCAAATGAAAGAATTTTTTTAACCCAGAAGTGAAAGTAGTATCGATGATTATATGCTACCCATTAAATAAAAAAAACCCAAAACATTCCGTGTCTACATGTTGGATGAAAAATACAAAACATGTTATTTACCCAATTTTTTTATATTTGATATACATTGAATATCCATCCACCAGAAAATGCCGCAGTGTATTGCATCATATATTAGAGGCTTAGAGCAATGATGTGTATGCTTTCCAAAACAATTACCATGTCGGTATTTCAATTTATATGCAATTAGTGATTTTTAAAGTCTATAAAACAGATGCAGTCAAAAAAAGTTTTACTATGAAAATAAACAAAATATTGATAATTCCTGAATTGAATATAATTTTGATGGTATTTAAGACAGAAAACAATGAGTCTGTATTTGGTACTGACAGTAGAAATTCATGTATGACACTCATTCCTAAGCAAGAACAGATATCATAGCCTACTTAGAATCTTGTGTGATATGCAGACTTAAGGAGGCTAAGTATCACAAGCAGGGCCTCAGTTGGCTGAGTGGTCTAAATTGCTTGCCTTTACATATTACTGCCATCTCACTTCTGTCCACATGGGTTCAAGCCTCAGGCTCAGCTAATGTGGGTATGTGAGAAAGTTTGACAGTAGCTTCCCATGTTAGAATATAGATGTATGTTGTCATCCATGAGGTCCTCTCTCTCTTTATCTCTCTCTCTCTCTCTCTCTCTCTCTCTCTCTCTCTCATAAAACAATATACTTTGTAATGCATCCTGTGTCTAAAACAAATCTCTATACACAGAATGTACCAAAACAGTTAATTGTTTTTAATTTCAGAATTCACATCAAGTTCAGAACAAAACAGGGATTGGATTGACAGTTTTCTGACAGTGCGCCATCTGGCAGGCTGGTATATCTACAATGGGAACAAGTTCAATTTCAATTTCTACATCAAAACCGTCCATGAGTATGAGGAGGAAAGTGTAATAGCCACATTTGATGATCAGGATCATGCTGTTTTTGATGTCAAAGGTATGGACAGATTGCTGTAAAAATGGGCAGGTACAAACTTGCAGTTTACACATTTGTGTTTCATGTCATAGGTATGAGAGAATGTTGTCAAACTGGGAGAGTGCAAACTTGTAAGTGATACATATGCTTGTCGGAGATTAGTTTGTGCGGAATGTTGTCAAACTTGCACATACAAACATGTAAGCTACACAAGTGTTTAGTGTCAAAGGCAGGTATGAGGGGAATGTTGTGAAACTGAACACATACAAACTTGTAAGTTGCACAAATGTTTGACATCAAAGGAGTGTATGAGGGCAATGATGTCAAACTGGGTATGTACAAACACGGAAGTTAGATAGGTGCATGATTCAGCCAGGATTCTACACAAAGGGATGAGGTCTAATCAACAGATGAATTCATCATTTTTAGAAGAGAAGAGAATTATTTAAAATAATGGTAGAATAATTTATATATGCCATGCATGTAATTGTTCCCATTTCCCTGGAAATATACCTTGTTTTTTTATCACCTTTCTAGGTGTAACAGACTTTTACAAGCATAGGTTAATGTACATCATCACTGCACCTCAACCATACTTTCTTCTTTGGTCCTAGGCAACAGTTTTAAATGGGTTTCATAGCACCTATCCAACAAGTGGGACTAACTTTGTACATGTACATGATGTGTACATTCTTGGTTAAGTTATAGCATTTTGTTCTGGTTAAAACTGATGAGGTTGGTTGGTTGTTATGGGTTTAATGCCATTTTTCAGCACATCATATACATGGGAGCAAGTATATTTGGTGGGGAAAGAACCTGGGAAACCCCCAGGAAGAACCACTAACCCAAAGGAGGCTACTGGCAAGATTTCTCACATATGCACGTTGGTAAGTCTGAGATTCGAACCCATGCAAACAGAGGTGATATGTCGGTGATGTAATGATGAGCACCTTAAACCACTTGGCCACCCAGGGCCCCAAACTTGGTGTGAAAACGCATCTTGATGAGTACTGCACCCTCATCACAAAAGGAGGTCACTATGACTCATGTCTCATACAACACTCACGTTAAAAAAAATTTTTAAATTTAATTCTCAAGCACTGTTGAACTAGATGATTGTATGGATCTCTATTAGCATACACTTTAATTAATAAAGGTCACTGGGACCTATATTTAACATTTTGCTTGCTTAAGTTAAGTGTTTTGGTTAGCTCAAGACTGCAAGATTTTTTGCTTCCGTGTACTTAATATTATACCTAGAATCATTAAACTTGGTGTTGAAATGCATCTTGAAAGTACTACAACCTGATCATAAAAGTAGATCACTGTGACTCATATTTCATGCTTAATAAATCAACTGAATTTTCAGTTGTACCTGGTAATGCTAGAAACATGAAATTAGATTGTATTGGTCTCAAGTACTACAACATCTGTACAAAAATGAGGATCACTGTAACCTATATTATTTTAACATTTTAGTGGCTTTCATTAACGTTTTGCATTTAGTTCATTCTGTGTACATAGTATCCAATTTAGAATCATGACACTTGGCGAGGGAATACATCTTGATGAGTGCTTCTCTATCATTTCAATAATAGATCATTATGGTCCATATTTTTACACTTCAGTGACTTGGGTTAAATTTTGTACTGTCTATTCATTTCTCAGGTACAGGTGCTGTGGACTCTGTTAGCACCACATCCTTATAATTAAAGAGGTTCATTGTGACTAAGTTTAGTTTAGATATTGCATTTAGCTCAAGACCACACAAGTATTTTGCATCATATCTTTCTTAGAGTCATTACACTTGGTGAGTGGATATATCTTGATAAGTACTACAGCCATGCTGAAAAAAAGAGGTCTTTGTGACCTACATCATGTTTCATTGTCTTCATTGAAATCTGTGTTTAAAGTTCATTTATTGGAGCTGTTTATGTTCAAATCAGGAAACATTATAATTTGATGCATCTCAGTTAGTACTACACCAGGCATGTGCAACCTACAGACATTATTTGATCAGTTCTCTTTCCGATTACTTCGGCATGATACAGGTACATTTAAAAATCACTGTCTGCCCTGGAGGAAATTACAAATCCCCATACTATACCCATACAAACAAAACTGATGTCACTGTGACCTGCATTTTACCCTATACTAACATAGACTGCTTGCATTTCATCAGAAATTTTAAGCTGTAGTAGATAATAAAGTAAATACTGTTGCATGAATTATGCTTGGTGATCTCTCTGAAGCGACTTAAAGTGTATGACTTTCACCTAGTAAAATCTGGTTTATAGGGGTGGACAATGATAAAAGCAGATTTTAAGAACTTTACATTGGGATCATAAAAAAGAATTCTTTTTTTTATATTATTTTATGTCTTCTATACCCTGTTACAGAATTTATGAATGTACCTGTATGTACTGGTTATTTGGTGCTGATTTAAAAGTTAAATTCATCAAATACAGAGATGAAAAATTGCCAGGAAAAAACATTAGGAGTTTGTTGTCATGATCACATTCTCTGAAATTATTTTCTTTTTGGTAAGTAACATTACAATGGCTGCTGGAGACTACTATATGCATTCTAGAGGAGGTCTATGTAATTATTGTTTCATTATCTTTTATATGCTGATAATCTTTATTTATAAAATGATAATGTTTCAATAACTATTTTAGGTACGTTTGTGAATCTCCTGTGATCATAATCCTGGCTTGAGTTACAACAATGCTTAAGTCAAGAACAAAAAAAATTTTGTTAATTACATTAAAGGCTCAGAGAAAGTAATGTCTCAGATATCCACCAAGTTTTCTTTTTAATTATATTCATGGCACCAGATCACTTTTCAAACTGTTATGGAATACACTAGAGATTTTTGTCTGCATGCTGTTACTGTAATATACTGCCTGCAGTGGTTTGCCTAGTAATAATAATAATAATAATAATAATAAAAAAGTAACCCAGGTGTTGACAAAAACTAATCTCCCACTGGGCTTTCTATTATGGACATTTATTTACAGAAAAAAGTTCAAGAATACTGAGTCCAAACATTTACAGATGCTATTATCCATGCATAACCATTGTTTTCACTCAATCAGAAAGTCTCTAGCCTTTTCCATCACATGCTAGAAAAACCCCGATGTAGATAATAGCCATTTTGAACTGTCCTCAAGCCTCATGGTTATTATTACATCATAATTTAGCACTGTCATAATGACTTCATGATCTTCACTAACAGCAACATAAGCACTAGTCATTGAAACCAGATCATTTATTCATTTTTTTGATTACCAAGTAGCAAGAAAAACATTTTATAAAATTAAAAGTGCAGGTATTTCATTCATTGTTGAAACTTCACAGAGTGTTATTACCAAGACCTATGATTTTATATTAATCTCTTCATTGCACATTTAACCAGGTGTTCATCTGTTCATCTGCCAAAAACTTACCAAGTTGGGATGAATCATATAAAGTCTCTCACATCAGAAAGACACAAGAATGTTAATGGGTTTCCACTAGGAGTTTGAAAGTTTGATTCCAGGACTCCTTGACTGAAAAACTACCCTGTACTAAATGTATGGGTCCCAGTAATGAGACTGTTTTTCCATTACAGTAATCCAGGGCATTATGCATCTGTTTTTGTGTGACCAATATGACCTTTCTACCCTGCCGTTTGTTCATATTATTACTGGACCCACAAATATTTTTAGCTGTAATGGTCACAGGTGAGAATAACTTATGGATTGGCCTGTTGTTTGTTGTCTGTCATCGGTCATCCACCATCCATAGATCCATAAGGACAAGTTTATTATTGCAACTACTCCTAAACTACTTTGAGGTTTGCTATGAAACTTTAGACACATATTCATCCCAAAAATCTAGTTGGTTATATAAAAATGATACTGCTCAGTCATCCAATATGGCTGCAGCAGCAACCATTTGCAAAATCTTGTTATCAGTATTCCTCATGAATGGAAGGTCATATCAACTTGGGATTTTCAGTAAAAGATTTCCTGTGATGTTTCGTTGGTCCTAAAAGAAAATTGTCCAATGTAGCCACCAGACCAGCCATCTTGAAAATCTTGTGATTGCAACATCTCCTGAACAGAAAGTAATATCAACATGGGGCTTTCACCAGAAGTCTTTTTATAGTCCTAGATGAAAATGTTTCCACTTGGATATCCAATATGGCCACTACATTAGCCATCTTGAAAATCTTGGTAATGCTACTCTTTCTGAAAGGATAGTCTTATCAGCTTTGGGTTTTCACTATAATATTTCATACAATGTTTAGTTGGTCTTAAATTAAAATGGTGCTGATCAGACTTCCAAAATGGCCACCACAGCAGCAATCAAGAAAATCTTGTTATTGCTATTCCTTCTGAAAAGTAAAGTCCTATGAACATAGGGGTTTTCGATGGAAGATGTCTAACAGGGTCTTGTTGGTCTTAAAAAACATTAATGATCTTATCACTACTTCTTCTAGATAGAAAGCTGTATCAAAACTGTGGATTCACCAGAAGACTTCTTACTGGTTGATAGTAAATGAAACTGGTGCTGACCTGATATACAGTATGGCCACTAGGGAAGCCATCTTGAAAATCATGTGCCTATCTAAATAGGCTGCCACAAAGAACATATTGGAAATCCCTTCATAAATTCTTCTGAATGGACGGTCATATCAACATGTGGTTATCACCAGAGTCTTTTAACATTGTCCAGTTTGTCCTATATAAAAATGGTGCCAATGTTAATACAATGTGGCTGCCACAGTGTCTTTTTTTAGCCATACGCTTAAGAATATCAGATAGTTTCGACACTAGGTAGTTAAAATTCATGGAAATTCTCTCTGGACAGTAGAGAATCAGTTCCCTTCAAGAGACACTTGTTTTTTTTTTTTTTTTTGCATATTCTATCCCAGATCAGTGGATCAAAATATGCTAAACTGAAATCTTTATGCAAGGAAATCACTGTAATTTCCTGCTTTATGAAGGTAAACACTGGAATTACTAACAAGCAGAGGCTATTTGCACATGCAAATAACTGAAAATAAGGGAAGATTGATAATTGTTACAAGCACTTCTATTCTGATACTAAATTTGAAAACCACAAGAGATATTGCTACCAAAATAATCCATTGTTATTCAAAAAATCATCCAGTGACCATAGTGTTCAGCAGCACAAAAAAAAATACTTTGTTCTTTACACAGACTTTTATTGTTGTCTTCCTGAGTATGAGACAATAATAAATGGAACAAATCCTGACAAAAAACAACGTTGTTTCTGGTTATTGTTTATATCTATTTTCAAAATATGCTAAATATGAATTCAAATATTTAGAGAAGACTCTGTTACTAAATTTTGCACTGATATAATGTGGACTTAATACAGCACCTAATCTTTAGAAGCTCTGTGCACTTTACAGTATTAGATAACACAAAAAAACATATACAATGACAAGATTACAAAAACAAACACCATGAATTTACAAAACAAAATAAAGATGTTATGTTTGTTTGGATGTCATGCATTAGTTGAGTTCTATTTATCATACAGAGGTTTCTGTTAGTAGCAAGCACAGATGGGGGGTTAGGGACTGATACAGTGAAATGGCATATGTTGCAGATGTGAAACTGGCACAAGTTTATGTGACATCAATGAAGTCTTTAGAATATTACGATCTTGTCTATGAAGAATCCAGTCAAAAATGTGACCATGGTTAATGGTGGGTTGGCTACTGATTGTTTGAGCTTGAAAATGTGAATAGAATCTAGGAGTTTTGATGTGTATGGATTTCCATGACAGAATGAAAATTGAAATGTCCAAGAATAATCAGGTTGCCATTGAATTTCCATACTGCAAGAGGTTAGGAAACTGCTCCAGAAAGAGATATTCTGTTAGCTTGTTATTTCAGTTAGGAGAGCAGTAGAGGCAGAAAACTTTGACTGACCTTTGTTCATTGTGAGTGAGGTTTGGACCAGTTCAAACAATGTGTGTCCGAAATTGAAAGTTGTATTGTAGTGAGGATGGCAAATTATGGAATTCTTTTGAGATGACAGCAATTCTCTCTCCACATGAATGGCTTAGGAATGATTTGACATCAAGAATTTAGCATTTCAGATTGCTAGGTATGAACCCTGTGTATGCAAAGTTCAAATAATCATCCATAATTTGAAAGGATATGATATACAATAGCAAAATTGCTTGATTGTTTTAATTCTGTGCTATAATCTCTTAGTATATTATTAAATATCTTACAAGAATATTCCAATGGGGTGGTTGAATTTTCAAGGATGAATAAAGAACAACTTGAATCTGTTCAAGAAAACATTTTAAAATGGAAAGATGATGACAGTATGGTTCTTTGTATTAGAGTCGATGTAAAACAATGAAAGATGATGACAGTATGCATGTTATTTTAGAGGTCAATTTAAAAAAATGAAAGATGATGACAGTATGCATGTTATTTTAGAGGTCGATTTAGAAAAACCAAAAGAATGACATGATTTATTTAAAACTGTCCACTTCCACTTGAACACAGAATGTCAAAAGACCTTTCACCATATTAATTAGAACTAATTTCAAAGGATTAGGATTACTATCCAAGACATTAAAGCCTTTGTGTACATTATATGACAATCTTTAATTTGAATGATGTATTTTCTTTGCATAAAATATGATTAAACATTTTGTCCAATTCATTAGCTGTGTATTGATGTTAATATTGTTCATATTTTCCAGGTAAATCATCTGATGATCAAACTGTGAACTTCACACTGGTAAATATGGTAATGTCAAACACCCGATTCCCGATTGACATGCAGTTTGAGATGTCAGGAACTATCACAACAAGTGCCACCTCTCTCACATATCAAGGCATTGTCACTAAGCCACCACAATTTGGAACTGTCTTCATGTCTGTCTATGCAGGTATGTATAATGTCATTTTCATCATTTATTTTCTCTCTTTTACTATAATTTAAGAAAAAAATGCATTATTTACATACATAGATACATACCAGCAGTGTGAATAATTTTTTAACAACGATTAAATTTTCATCAGAAGCAGTTTTGGTCAATGCTACATATGTCTCCCCTTCATCCTACCTTTGAAAGTTAACTCAAATATCATTCCCTCCATGTTGTCTTTCATGCAAGTTTCAAAGTCATTACAATTACCAATTAAAATCTCGCAGTTCTTATTATTTTCATAAAATGTAGTCAGCTTCATATCACTCGGCTATATAAAGACCAGTTGTCATTCCAGTGGCAGAACCATTTTAGTTGAAGGGCAGATTAGTTTACTGTGAAATCAAACTTACTGTTCCTTTCCTTTGCTCTTCATTAGTACAAAGCACATTGTTACGAATACACTTTTCAGTCACAGGGCATATTTCATGCATTCTTCCCAATGTTATTTACAAAAGGACAACTGTTTTCTCTAGATCCATCTCTACCCATGAAATCAAATGTTTCTTTCCCAAATTTGGTTAAAACAGGGTTCTTCTCCCTGATAAAGGTTACATTGTGTCATTTCCATAAATCCTTTGTCAGTTTCCAAAATGTTTGCTCAGCTCATCATAACTAAATATGAGTTCAGTATGTGTGTATTAGTTTGAGTTTAAACAATTATTTATCAAGTTTGAATTTTCAGAAATTTCATTTGTCTGATTTGGACATTTTATAGGCAAGAATTCAGTCCTGTTGGACATATCTGGCATATATAATGATTTTCAGAGATGTGATACACATGTATAGTATTTCTTCCATGAAAAGACAAGATGGCTAACCAAATAAATATGTCTTTAACAATGGTGATAGGTTCATTATGAGACAAGGATAACCCTGTTGACTATTTCCTGACATTTTGTAACAAATGCTGGCAGGGTTATCATAAGCATCAGCTTGCCATCAGATGAATATGGTATATACACACATGCATAAATTTATACATACAGACATTGATACATATATGTATACATGTTCATTTCACTTGCTTTATAAATTATCAATATATGCTGTGAAATCTCTCAAGATCTTAAATCCTGAAGTCCTGACCAAATTAAATTTCATTGTTTAGTGTGTTCTGGTTTATCCTTTTTTTTCATCTTAGCCCAAGAATGAGATATTATTATCTATGGCCCATTATTTAAAATTATAATTAGTTATTCCGAGTCGTATCAATGGTATGATGAATTATGCCCCCTTATTTAAAGGTATTTGTTATGCCTTCTTATATAAAAGCACATATACATAAGTTTATACATTCCTGTATAAACTGTTGTGCCATATAATGCTGTTGTTTTTTCTCAAGCTTATACTTTATTACTATGCTTATTTTTATCTTGTTTCAATGCATTTATTTCATCTGTATTCATCTTACATGTTTTGATACAATATAAATATCATAGTTTAAAAAGACATCTGTGATAAATCCGGACCACTTATTGGCCACACACTAAAGCCAGTAACTATCAGCATGCTGAGATCATTAGCTGGCCATATGCTGAGATTATAATCCGGTCACATGCTGATATCATTAGCTGACCATATGCCGAAATCTTCAGCAGGCCTTATGCTGAGATCATTAGCTGGTCATATGCTAAAAAAATTAGCCGATCATATGCTGAGATCATTAGCTAGCCATATGCTGAGATCATTTTAGCGGGCCATGTGCTCCAAATACATATACAGTTGACATTTGGGATTGAAAATTTATTTTCTTTTTAGAGGAGAGAGCTGTTGGCTAACTGAATTATTTTGAACAAAATGAAAGAATGAAAAATTTGGAAGCAAAACAATACTTTGTGATCAAGAGGATTTAGGCTTGATGAGCTTATGTATTAGAGGTTTCAGTTTATGATGTATACAATTCGTCATGGGATCACTTTTTGGCAGGCTTCTTTAATCTGAGTGTTAGCATGTTATAGTTATTCATATATAAGTGTAGCACATTGATTTACATTATAGTATACAGGTTGCATAGTATGTTCCATGCTATTTATAGCTTTTTATTTCTTTAGGCTGTATTATTATGGAAATTTCTTCATTTGATTCACTTTACAATAGTCTGATTAAATCTGAAAATGAATGTGTGCATTAGGTAATATATTTATATAAATATGATTACTTGTCATTTGTGCTTGTTGTAAATATATTTATATAAAAATGTTAGATTTAAAAAAATGATGATTAAAAATCATTAGTATGCACAATTTGCTGTGTTCTCAGCAGAGAGGAAAGACAGAGACATAGATGTGTGTAGGTGGATAGATAGCTAAAAAAATAAGATTTAATTAGATGTGTGTAGTTAGAGTGATATAGACAGACATTTCAAGGCATTATTTGCAGAAGTTATGTTTCATTTCAGAAGAAAATCTTGGATCAGGCAATCCAGAACCATCTCAATCTTTAACCCTACTTATTGTCTTGATCCCAGCTTCAGTGGGTCTGATCATCTTCATTAGCACCATCGTTGTCATTTGCTGGGGTTTCAAGAAGGGCTACTTACGAAATATCCCAAAGTCCTACCGGTTCTTAGAAGACCAATCAATCACCTACAGCAGTGAGGGAGAAAAAGTTAATATTTGATATTTATTGATACTGAATTAAGCATAGAATTTGTAAGGATATTATTCCTGGAAGCATTGGGACAAACTTTGTCTATATTAAATATTGATGGTTTTATATTTACTTGACCGCTCCAGTAGCCTAGTGGTTAGAGCATCCACCTCAGATGCGGGAGGTCATGGGTTCGATCTCTGGCTGAGTCATACCAAAGACTTACAAAAATGGTACTAACAGCTGCCTTGCTTGGCGTTCAGCATTAAGAGGTTAGTTTTAGGACTGGTCGACCTGGTGTCAGGATAATGTGACTGGGTGGGACATCATGCCACATGTCTGCGGCATGATGCCCCAGTGCTAGACATCACTGTAAACTGCCAGACTGCAGACGTCGTAGTGAAATGACTGAAAAATTGTTAAAGCTATATTAATAATCCAAATCACACACACATATTTACTTAAGTGCAAGTTATATTTAAAGTTACACAAATATTAGCTTTTCAAAAACCTTGAAAGTTTCAATATGTTTTTTAATTCATTGTTTTGTCTGGAAAGTAAGAAACTTTTTTTGAAAAAGATGGTAGCAGAGGCTGGAAAAGAAAGTCAGGTTGTGTGAAGCAGAAATATCCTTTTCATGCTGAGCAAATATGTAATAACTTTATGGTAGGATATATTTTGTATTTGTCATTTTTAAGCAGAAACAGATTTCTGTGGATAAAGAAGTCTATGCATTGTGAAGTATCAGTGCATAGATTGGATTACCTTTCAAAGAAAACAGATTTCTATGGATAAAGAAGTCTATGCATTGTGAAGTATCAGTGCATAGATTGGATTACCTTTCAAAGTAAACAGATTTCTATGGATAAAGAAGTCTATGCATTGTGAAGTATCAGTGCATAGATTGGATTATCTTTCAAAGAAAACTGTTGTATACAGCCTACAGCTTTTGTGCTTTATGCAAATAAAACAATTCAGTTTCACTGACAAAATAGTATCTGGTTTGTTTTTGGTTTTTTAGCATAGCACAAACCCAAAACTGAAGCAAAGTACTTCAAAAATGTCGTTCATTGGTAGCTATGTATGTTACTTTAGAATAATGATTTAGATTTTTTCAAAGTGAAGTGTAAAAGCTGCTTCCAGTACAATGCTTGTATGTACTTTTCAAGAGGTTGTAACTTCAGTAAAGTAATGCACAACATTATATGTGTCTCTGAAACAACAAACTAGAATGAAAAAATCCAAATATTTATATCTTTTTTGTTACTTCTAGTTTTTATTTTTTATTTTTAAATAAATCATGTGATGACTTAGATTAAATTAAAAATAATTGTACAGGTCCTGTAATTAACCTTAAACAAGATAGTGGATTGATCCACCTACCAAATCACATGACATGGCGACCTGCTAACCCCTGACAAACGTTCAGTATTTAGCAAAAAAATATGTTTCAGTTTCAGTGGTACGCTATTGAAATTGATAATTATTATTATTAAAAATGTAAAAGTACCAAGTTGCATAAATTATACTGCAAGAGACAATAGTTACATTTGCATTTCAGGTTTATATGGCAATAACCTAAATGTTTTATTCCAGTAAATCATGAAAATCAATTATAAAGCTGCTTGAGAACATGTTCATATAAAAGGAAATTCATTCCAATAGATGTGAATATATTTATTATGTAGTGTTATCTTTATTAATTTTAACAGACATTTTTATGCTGCCTTAGAGGTAAATGGATTAAGAATGTATAATTAAATTGTAAAGTTTCTATTTGGAAGTATACTGTTGTACATGATAATTTTCAAATTCTATTCCATTTGTGTGATGGAATTTTGAGGAGTGATATATGTTGATATAAACATGTAAATACATGTTTACAATGTTGGAAGGTAAATATCTGGAACCATTGTTTTTGTATTTCTTTATTATTAATTAGAGTTTTCATCCTCCACCCCTCCTTAATGTGTCACTCAAGTGTCTGAAAGATCAAGACAATGAAACATTATTTTTGGGAAAAACCAACAAAGTATAAATTTTCAAACTTCTGCACAATCTGAGGTCCATTGCTTTCTGTAGAAGAAAAAAATATACAACAAAGCTTGAAGTTTGGGGTTGTCCACTCATATTGTAGACACAATCATTTAAATATTTTTCAATTTCTCTTTTTTTCTTCAAATCATCAACAAGACGTTTTCTACACACTTTTGTGCAAATAAATATGTGGTGAATGCCATTAATTGCATCCGGGTTCATCCGAGTCTAATCATCACCATATAGGGTAGTATAGATTTGTTTATGAACATGTGTAGCTTTCAGTATGACATCATAATGCACAACATTCAATCTGGATTGTACTGGAACACACCTTTAGGATGATGTCGTCCAAAAATTTCCACTTACTTTAACATTGATTTTGTCAAATTGATGAACCAGTGCAGACTTTGTAAATATTTACAGTAACCAATTCATTATGGTGACAGTCAGCTTGTTAGAGAAAATTGATAGAAGTAAATGACGCCTGAAAGTGTGTTAAATTTATGCTCACTGATTGGTTAATCAGACAGCGTGGTTTACAAGTGGGAATAGGTCGATTGGACAGGTTGCCTCCCTTACACACTTTTGAACATCACAAGGCAAGCAATAAAAGTTACTGTCAAAAATTCCTTGGTACAGATGCTGTAGATTCAATTGCAGTAAGAATCAGGACACAGATCTGAATGAACCTAAGATTGATATCACTTTGTTTCATAAATAATTATTATAACATAAGTCTTGTTAGTATGAAAAAGAAATACTCCTATAACATGTTGATTCTGCACAGGCCATTGATTGGCACCATTCTAACCAACTGAAACTGCTGTAAGTCAATTCCAGCATTCTCCACCAACCAGAACATAAGACAATAATTTAGTTCTGCACTGTTATATCAGTGTATCACTTCAGCCAATCGGGTGTTCTTATTTGGATTTTAAAATGGTGGAAATGGCTCCTTAGCTTAATTGACTGATAAAATTATTATTGTCACATGCCATGCCATGATATTGTATATATTTTCAGACATGTACAGTATTCCTTGGTTTTCAGACATTTACTGAACTCCTTGGGTTTCAGACATTTTTTTGACCACATTTTTTTGTGATAATAGGAAATAAAGTTATTTAATAAATTCTGTTATTTTTATATCTGTGTCAGTCAATTGTATTGCAATTAATGCACTTTATGCTCCATTAACATGAAAATTATTACAGTTCTTTATCTCTATCGCATAGTAAATTTTTAATCCTGTTGAGACAGGTTGGAAAAGCTATACTAGTATATTTCTCCACATTTAAGAATAGAGGGCCACATCTCTCCTTGGCCCTTACATGCCTTTCCTCTGAGCTCCAAGTCCATCCTTTCAGTCTTTAACAGGCCTTCCATTTTGCCTCCTAGAGTAGGCAGCTACACCTGACCTTCTCTTGTAACTCATTTCTAGTGGATCAGGTTTCCAAGCAGATATGCTGAACACTGGGTGTGAAGGCAGATGGCAAGAGGCATGTTGACAGTTCGGGGTATCATATTAGATGCGGTAAGATGGCCATCCTCTGCATTCAGACTTGTCTCTAGATATCTTGATACTGTGGTGCCACTGGATTGAGACAGGCCTGGAGAAGAAAGTGAGAGTGACTCTGTGCAACTTTAATTAAACTCACACATAATTTATGACACAATACCCCTCCCCACCAGATTTCTTAAAGTCCAGTGGCAATGTGGATTACACTGGAAGCAGTTGGATTTTATTAAACGTATACGTGTCCTCAATACTATTAAGTCAAATAACCGATACAAAGTTGCATTGAGGATATAAGTTCCGTCATTATTATATGCAATTAACAACTTTGGAAGGTCATTACAGGTACATATAATTTTAAATACAACTACCTTGCACGTCTGTGGTAATGTTACTTGCCACATTCGCTCTATTTGCTGGCCTCTAGGACTGTATGAAAGTCATGATATTTAATATAATAAATTTATCCTCAGACCCCTTTTCATTATTTTTATTTTCATTTAGTTTTTACATGATTTATCAATGACATGGACCAGTATCGTTCGCTAACTGGACTATAGTAATCCACCGTTGTCTTTATGCACATAATGTGGCATACACCTGAAGCTCTCTTTCGACCAACGAGATAATGCAATAATCTTGGTTACTATCGATTACGGGCGATTGTACAACTCGTCTATTCCTATGTCCTATCGCCTAATATTACTGCGCGGAGCTTGTATGTTCATATATTCAACGAACTTAATATTTTTACAAAACTTTCCACAATGATATTTGTTCTGCATTTTTCTTTTGCAAATTGTCCTTGAAAAGAAAATTCAGCTACTTTTTTTTTTTAACAGCCGTACAGGCAAGACACAGGTAACTATGTGCATTTCATTTGTTTCGGTGTTTACGTCACTCCACAGCAAGCGCTGTTTGATATTTGAATTGGCTTGAATTCGATTTGCAAGTGAATACTCAGGTATACACCATGTTAACAGAAGGACTCTCTCACTGGGTAGACGTTCTGGTGGTTGTTTTATATTTTATTCTTGTGACAGGAGTAGCCATCTGGGTAAGTCTTCCCGTTTTCTCCATTTTTGTTTTTGGCTATTGTAATTTTACCACACAAAAGGAATACGCATTTTTAGGTCTAAACCCAATTTGGCATAGTAATAAGAAATGGTTTATTAAATTTTAGAAATAGATGCAGGTTTTGTCTCGAGACCCACTTCGACAAATAAGTTATTTTATTGTTTTCAGAAGATAGGAAAGACTAGAAAAGTGCAACGTGAAGATGATATCGAACGTTTATCGGTGTAATTGCACTTGTAAGTTACTACATTCATTTCACCAGGGGACGAGAGAATGCGGGCATGTGGGCGAGTTTAATATCATATCATTTTTTTAAAAGGGGGGGGGGGGTAAAAATATTTAATACATTATCTTATATGTAAATCAGTCGTTTTATTTGGTACATATATGAAAAAGTACGCAATAAGCATACCTGATCAGGAAGTGTTCATTCTTATATAAATATATCCATGTAAATGTAATTAGGTCATGTCTGCGAGGTGGTGAACTAGAAGTAATCAGTTAAGAACATTTTTAAGCATTGATAATCTGATCTAATTATCCAAGTCATATAATATATTAGGAATTGAAGAAAATGACACCGATGTATTTACCACTCTACTTGGAATATTCACCCAAATGGGCATACTTTTGCCAAAAGCCATCATATAGGACGTCAACGTCCGCTTTTAGGCCATGAACCATAAAATAAACACCCCATTGCTGCTCTGCATTTATCATTACTATCATTAACTTTGGTATCATAGGTTGCGGTCATGTGCGTGAAAGAATTGTTCTAGATAACAATAAACTACAAAAAATTATATATGGCATAAGTCATTAGTACTAAGCGTTCAGAGGAATTTATATTATTCAGCAGAAATCACTAAATGTATACAAGTAGTTGTCGAGAGAACACGATGCTTCAAAAGATTGCCAAACAAGTGTTTGCTGTGCTGCATTAAATACACCAGCTGAGGCTAAAGTAATGCGAAGAAAAACAAATGTATGACTTATTCTTGTTCCAGACCTTTATAAATGAATTTATTCGCATTCTGAAACTATTTCATTCCTTTGAAATAACATACGTTTTGTCCCGTTTATAGTTACATTTGTACGGCAGTTATAATATTAAATATCATGAGCACACAAACTTTCGTTGCTATATCATCTGTATAAAGAATCAAGCGAAATTGTAACATAATTAAATCTATCCTTGGAACATCATTTTGTGAAAATTAAAATATCGCAAAAACAATGGTGACAAATCTTCACATTTGTCCGTACTCAAGTCATGCACATAACATTCTTCAGACGAAGCATTAGTGTATGTAACTCTACTTTTAACCTTTTCATATAAAGACTATATAATGTAAATATATTTTCCTCTAATCCCTTATTTCAGTAATTTATATCACAATACCGTATATATCCTATAACATAGTAAAAGCTGTTGTCAAGTCAACAAAAGAACAATAAGAATTTCATCCCAGAAGTTAGACAATGAGTGATTAAACCATGCAATATAAAAATGTCATCCACAGTAGACACAAAATTTTATCTGCAGTAGACACAAAAATGTTATCCACAGTAGACATAAAACTGTTATCCACAGCAGACACAAAAGTGTTAACTGCAGTAGACACAAAAATGTTATCTACATTAGACAAAAAACTGTTATCCACAGCAGACAAAAATATTATCCACAGCTGACACATCTTTTCTGAACTAAACATAGTTCCGGTATAAACTGAATAATCCTCTGATCCCGGTCTGATACTCAATTGTTTAGAATACGGTTGAGAAGTTTACCTAATGCATTTGAAAGAGTCATGCCACTATAATGCTCTGTCCCACTCATTAGCCATATGATGAATATGAATAATAATTCACTCAGACCAGATTTCAGGAGAAAGCCCTGTTTGAAAAATAATAATATTTTTTTTTTTAATCTTTCACTGTAATATGTCATTAACATGAATTAAAAATCCTATTAACAGTTCATCGGATTCACTCCTCTGTCCGCATTTTATTTCTATCGTGATTTTACTTATATTTCTTCTGTAATACTTACATTCAACTGCTCAAAATTAATTTCAATACTCTCCATTACACTTAGGATATATAATTCACTGGTATCGTACTCAAAAGTAATAAATAAAGATCCTTGGGAAGATTACCACTTAGGAAAAGCTGCAATTTTATGAACAGTTCCTGCAATATATTGTGTAATAGCGCATCCTTTTAGCATCGGTTAATATTCTTTGCTATTTTAAATAAAGGGACCTTCTGTGCTTATACCATGCTTATCATATTTAACTCCGTCTCATTTGTTCTGTATCTATTTGGGTAACACAATTTTAATAGTTTTTCATTCCGCTTAAAACCAATGAAAATCATAATGTGCCCAATTATCATTGTTTGCCTCGCGCTTGGTACTTTAAGCTTGAAAACCAAGACAAACAACTTAAGGAAACGTTATCATGGACCTGTTAATTGTATCAGTCTTCACATTTTGGATCAGAAATGTAGCACAATATTTCATCAATTTTAACTTGCTGATAAAAATCATCTGCTTGTTCGGTTTGAACAGTTATATGTATACATCATTCTTGTTACTATTATTACACATTAGATCTGTCTAAATCTAATGAAAAACTGATAGCACCGTGATCAGAGTAGATACTCGGAGACATCAGAGAAAAAGTTTTCAAAGAAGGAAATAATAATAACATCATTTATCAGATTTCATCTTATATTTATAAACATGAATTAGCCAACTCTAGTAATGTAAACAACCAGCCCGTTTACAGTTCACAAGAGACGTTTCCTCACAAAAGTGAAGTAGCGTATTGGCGTGTTTATTCATTTGTCATGTATAAGGCGATGCATGATGCATAAAAAAATCTGAGTGATATATTGACGTGACTATTATAGTCTGTCTTAAAATATCGAGCAAATAACGTTCTTGAGTTAAAAGTCTCCACATACTAAATACATGAATGGATTATATTCTGCAGTATCTACCTGTATCGTATGCTCGTATAAATCATTCAAACCATTTCGATTCAATCACAGCCTGGGTTTTTTTCCGAGTCATTGGGTATTGTATAGCATTATTATAAATAATTATCGTTGTTTGAAAATAATCATATCTGATTTCGAAACACAGTCTGCCATCAGAGTCACTGTGAATGAATTTAGTTCCTTTAAAAACAGAGTTTGTGTGATAATGTAATATTCCCCAGAGTTCCTTTTAAAACAGAGTTTGTGTAATAATGTATTATTCCCCAGAGTCCCTTATAGCTGTCATTTTCTGAATATCTCTCTGGAAAGAAAAAAAAATTGAAATTTTCAAACGAGATATGCGACAAAGAATTTTTTAGAAAGTTTTATGAATAAACGTGTAGCATTAGTGTTCCACTGAATAGATACATTATACACATTCTTGCGAAATTCACGTAACTTGGTTATGTAATTTCTGCAAACTAGTTTGATGATGATGATATTTTGAATTAGAGCAGAGCTCTCTATACACGTGCTAGTATTTTAACACGGAAATATGGCACTACTCTGTAATGAATTTACTGTGTAGAAACTTAGTGTTCATGTTTGTATTGTCACATTCTTAGATATAACTTTTCGAGGCAGTGCATACGTTAAATAGTTGTCTGCTATAACAATTTTATAGATGTTGTTCTTTTTCAAAAATATCTACACACAGAGAGTGTGTCATTTTATTTTTTTGAAAGATCACACCCACTCTTTTATTTAAATTATGCGTAACGGATATATGGCTTTAGAGCTCGACTGTTGTATTCGTTTAATTCTTGAATTTTGCAGTTCGATGTATTAGGGGCATACGAACATTTATTACATATTGGAATACTCAATTGTTTCTTTTTAGCAGCTAGAGTGCTTATTTGGCCACCCGGGGCCCCAATCACCATACCTGAAGCAATAATTTAACAAAGGGATAGTACAATTAGATGTTGCGTGTGGTAACATGGTTTCTCTCGTACTTGGTGACTTAGTCCGAGTTTCCTCTGACCCTTGCCACACCATTTTTGATATTTGGACATTTATGTTGGAGTGTAGGGTCCGAGTCCATTCCCTATCGAAAAGTTGGAATTCGCCGACACCATTTTGTGTCGGCATAGGGTAGTCGCTTACTAACCGGCCTAGCAAACTTTAACGACCTTTCATCGAGATATACCTGCATGAAATCGATAGGAATAAGATTTATTTTCTCAAAAATAGCAAGTGTAGCATTCATTATATCTTTAATCCGCTGAGAGACGAGATGCAACTATAGCGTTGATGAAATTTGACTTGGAACTCGCTATTTGCATTCCGAGTCACATGACTACACAAATCTTGTAACCTACATGTCAATGACATCAGAGGTCCAATAGTCACGTGATATCAACAATAAACCATTTCGAAAGTTGTTGTACATAGAATTCGAAAATATTAAATAAAAGTCACGTAATACTTGTACATAAATATAATGCACACTTAATTCTCAACATATGTATTCTGAGAACGACTAGAAACCTGTCGGTATCGCAGCAGGTGGAGACAACCAGATTCATCAAGTACTAAACACGTGTCAGTGATGTATTTTGTTGGTGTCACGTGACTACCACGTTTGACCTGTGCTCTCCGCCTGTTGAATCTGTTTTGGGGTTTTTTTTTTTTTTTTCAAGCTGCTGCAACATTTACAGATTTCTGGTCGTTGTTTCCAGAATAAATATTTTTAGAAGCTTATGTTCTTTTATTTTTCTTTAAATATTACGTGACTTTCATTTATATGTTCGATTTGTTTTCCTACAGCAACGTTAGAAATGGTTAATTGTTGATATCACGTTAACTATTTGAACTCTTAAGGTGGCACTCTACAGTTTCGTATTTTGCATAGGGAAAAGAATTTCCCCGGGTTTCCTTACTAGTTATACTGGCTATTTAAAAATGACCTTGTATATCTTAGGTATTGTTCAAAGAACTTTTAATTCCCTTTATTTTGGTGTATGATTGATGGGTGTAATATGGGTTATAGAGTATACAGGTTGGCCTAACTCCAGATGTGCACCTGTCAAAAAGTGCTAGATCCACTTGGTAATTTTCACTTCCTCAACTTCAGAGGTAAATTGTAAAAAAAAAGAGCCGATAACTTTTTTTTACATTTCATATATTTGGTAATTCATTCATTGCACTTTCAGAAGCTGGTATTGTCTAGTCTGGCAAAATTCATTTTCCCTATTTTAATAGGTGCTAAGGATAGTGTATTTTAGACAAATTTAGGCTGAGTTTTGGAGCACAAGGGAGCAGTCATTTTAGATAGCAGTGTGCTAAGATCATTTACAATTTCCAAAAGTACAATATCCAAAGAAATGTCAGCCACATTACATCAAAGTCGCATAGAGGCATGCCAACATTCTCTCCACTGTGCATGTTTTAAATGCAAACAACTTCACCTTATATACGTCACTCTTTCAAAAATACATAATAACTAAGTCATTGACATGTGTTTCGCGAGATTTGTGTAGTCATGTGACTCGGAATGCAAATTGCGAGTTCCAGGTCAAATTTCATCAACGCTATAGTTTTGGATAGTCTGTCATTGGATTAAAGATATAACGAATGCTATACTGGCAATATCTGAGAAAATAAATCTTATTCCTATCGATTTCATGCAAGTATATCTCGATGAAAGGTCGTTGAAGTTTGCTAGGCCGGCTAGTAAGCGGCTACCCTATAACGACACCATTTGGTGTGGGCGAATTCCAACTTTTCGATATGGAATGGACTCTGACCCTACACTCCAACATAAATGTCCAAATATCAAAAATGGGGTGGCAAGGGTCAGAGGAAACTCGGACTATTGGTTTATATTTACCTGAATAAATAATTACGAGAAAGAAATGGCATATTTAAATGTTACGCATGGTATCAAGGGTTCTGTACATACTTGTTGTACCGTTCTTGAGTCAATACTTGCGACGTAGTACAATCAGATGATGGGTGTCCTAAGAATTGCACGGTGCAAACTTGTAGTCGAATTACAACCCACCCACCACCCAACCCCGCAAAGCAATACTGTACTTAAACGAAAAGAATGGAACCCTTTGTGGTAGTAATGGTTCGGTGGTACAATTACGGTGCCTGAAACAATAATTCTAAGGAAGGAATGGAATACTTAGATGATTTTTTAAAAACAAAAATGGTTATGTGAAGCACCCGCGACTACGTGAATATATCTTGTCGTTAAGTGAGAGGCGAGTCCGGTAACTGACCCGGATGTTAAGTATAGCAGAAATACCTCAAAACCCCGGCAGTCTTATATTTAAATCAACACGTCGAACGAAACGAATTTTAGGAATCCACGACCAAAAGAACTGTACTTAGTTCACATATAGTGTGTACCCTCAAGTATTAATATTATTAAACTGTTACGACTGGAATGTGTACAGGTATATACAGGTTTATTTGGATAGTGGTTTTGCCATAAATTTTAACCCACGATCTATAAAAATGTGAAACGTAAGCAGATAGAAATATAAAATAGATACAGAACAGACATTAGTTGAAAGCAATGAATGGCCCAACAATCTTTGAGACCACTATCACGATTGTCTCCTGGCAAAATACCTTATTTTATGTCAAGAGCTATTTTCCATTAATTTCAACAGACCTAAATATTATAGTTACAGATCTGTAAATGCAATTTATATTTAAATTCTGTTTAATCAAGAATTGACAGAAAATTACCCAGATATACCGTACTCCACAAAAACAAAGAAAACATATCGAGATTGAGGAGGGGAGGAGCGAGGGATGACGGGGAGATTCTGATACCCTCCCAAGGCCATGGCGGGTAATACAGCGTGTAAGGAAATAGCTGTACTACATTTGGTTCAATAGATATATGCAATAAAGGTAAAGAAAACAAATTATCTATTGAAATACATTAACATTAGGTAACTTTGCAGCGTGCAGCATAGGATATGTTTTCATGCTTTGAAATTATTAATGACGTCTCTTTAACGGATAGCCCACCTACATGGTTTTAATTTCTAATGTTTGAATTGACTACTACGGTGTCAAGACAACAATGCATACATCAGAAGCCTACTCGTGTCAAACGCGTTAGATTTTTCAACTAATGTTTGAAAACATGCAGTATGAGTTAGTCATTATTTTTAACGTATTGACAATTTTTATTGAGTTCAACAGACTTTTCTTGCTGGTGTAAGTATACAATCTTTCAAATTTTTAAAGCTATCGAAATGATTTCAGACGTGTTTGAAGGTTGTTTTAACGCATCAGTAGTATGTTTTAACACGTTGAAAGCATGTTTAAAAGCGTCAGTTGCAACATCTAACGCGTTAAAAATTAGGTTTTACGCATCTGAAAGTTAAACATCTTTATTAGGTGACAAGCAAACTGATGCTTCCCACATGGCCATTGCGATTTTTCTTATATATAAATCTGCCAAGCGATTTCGAGATTTTCGAATCCCGTTTTCAAGGTGGTCGATACAAAAAAACGTCTAACAAATGCAAGCACAAAAATGTACACAAAATATATACTATTTTTGTAACGGTGAAACCATGCATACTATTTTTGTAACGGTGAAACCATACAAGTTATTTTTGTACTGGTGAAATGCATACATACTATTTTTGTAATAACGGTGAAACCATACAAACTATTTTTGTAACGGTGAAATCAAAGTCAAAGAATAATATATCCACAAAAGCATGAGACTGTATACTTTGAATTAATCATGTTGTGGAAAATCAGGAATTTCAGTTTAGTACGAAGACTATTTTGTTTGAATAATTTAACTGTCTAAAAGAAACGAAACACATCAGGTTACGGTAATGATGCCAACATATCAGGTTACGGCAATGATGCCGATATATGACTACACAAAATGTTGTCCTGGATAACATCAGTTGTTCAGTTGTAAAGATAATGTGTTTCCAAAATTAAGAATGAGATGACATGTATGCAGGCCCAGTGCGTGGTGTTTTTCTTGTGTGTGCGATGAATGTTTGGCGCCTTTCCAAATTTTTTTTTTCGAATAAATTGCGAATAAAACGAACAGGAAATGAAAAGGCGCCTGTGTGCATTGCGCACTTCGCACACGCAACCAGCCGGGTCTGCATGTATGTAAGTATGTGTTAGCTTGGACATCGTTTCCTTTGTAGCTACATTATTTCATGTTCAATGCATGCCATTTCGTTGTTTATATTTGTTTTTTTATTATTATTATTACTATTTTCTCTTTATTGTTCTTTGCTTTTCCTTTATCTGAAATTTCACATCTAATGCTTTTTAAAACTCCTATTTAATGTCCCCACCCCACCCCCATGGCACCCCACCCCCCACATCTCGACAAATTATTGTATCTCATACGTTTTTTTTTTAACTCTTTTATTAATCTGGTTATCTTTATATTTTAATCAATATTTCCAAGTGAGATAGATTGTAATTTAAGGATATGCACATTACTTGAAAAAATAACACAAGAAGAATAGAGTAAACGATTTTCAAGAACACCTGAAATTCTCTAGCTATCATCATGGGAAGCGTATATATATATATATATATATATATATATATATATATATATATATATATATGTATATATATCAGATCTCCGCTGTCATTCGTGAGGATCTAACGACGACCGCTTAAGGGTCATGTTCTAGAAACCTTTGAATTAGCCAATGGAAATAAAGCTTTCAAAAATCTGAAAATGAATCAAATTGTTCGGTACACATTCATGCTCTAAATGAGGGTCTCAAACTCAAACCACCCTGATGGCCGCATAAGGGCATTTTTGATGGCCCAAGGGCAGCACCACCTTTGTTATCTCTTAGGACACCGTATGACGCCAATCAGTTTGCTGCCACAGGATACGGCTTGAAGGACCGCATGTGGCCCGTGGGCCAAGTGTTTGAGACCCTGCTCTAAATCCGCACTGCTCAGTCTCGAAACGCGAAGAAATAAGACTTCATCTGATTGGTTGATAAAATTAGCGATTATGGTAAATATATAGGTTACCAGGACATGACTCCTAAGCGGTCGCTGTCAGATCTTCATGTATAACAGTGGAGATCTAATTTTAAGCAGATTGTCTGTCTATCTTACCAAGAGTCTTTCCCCATACCTATTGTTATATCCTCATTACTATTAGCCCAAACAGCTGATGTAAGAAGTTCTATTGAGGAAATAATTTATAAGGAATAGCTTATATAATTAGCTACTTTAAAATGTCATTACATGTATAATATTTCTTTTTAAAAAGAAAAGCATTAGGGATATTATTACGACTATATGGTCTTTAAAAGAAAGCAATAGAACAGTGAGGAGCAACAAGGTTTGTAAAATTCAGCAAATAATTTATTTCCCTAGAATACAAAGAGAAAATGTAAAAAAGAAACTTACGGTTTTGGGAATTAAAGACCCAGATAATCCTAGAATTACAGGCACAATTAATATTGTTTACAATTCTGAATAAACTTAAGTGGAAATCCAAATTAAATCCAACGCTGGAAGAATTGATGTGTCTGTGCTGGCCCATGTAGTGGTGATGTACCAAGAGTCTTTTTGTTGCAGATGAGCCTTAGGTATCTTCTGATTGGGTTTCCTACCATTTGACAAGTGTAACAAGATCTACGGTATTTACAAACATCACTTTTCATTTCCGGCCAATAAAACTGATTTAAGATCTTTGTGATTAGTTTTATTGATCCCTAAATTACCAGCCAAAATCGGTTCATGGAAGAGACTAAAAATTTCTTGCATATACGACTTTGGAACTACAATTTGATAGTTCACTGACCACTCGTCACCAGCAGGTACCTCAGGTGGTCCCCGTTTTCTCATAAGGACCCCATTTTTAACAAAATAAAGAAACAGGTATTTCACTGGATTCAGTTTCGCTAATAGAACTCTGAAACAAGCAGGATGTCACGTTTGCTACGCCCCAGCTATAAAGTCATATATAAGCTATAATCTACCTGTATTGAGAATATTACCGCGGCCAAAGATTGCCGCGGGGCTAGTGCTGAACTCTTACGCAAGGTTACCTCACCAGCCGGAGAGCGGAAACTTGAATCGGCAAAGGCGATAGATCGCACGACTTAACAAAGGCTTGCAGTTATCACACCTGTGTGTTAAAGGTTAGTCCAAAGATCAAAAGGAAGTCCACGTGGTGAACGGGGCGTATTTTTATCCATCCTCACGTTGACAGACAGCGAGAGGGACATTGTCCGCTAAGTTTGATCGGATCAGTTCACAGCAATTTCCAATCGGAATTGAGATAGAGGGTGTGATTACAATCCAGACCCGAATGATACTTTCAGGACTCGTAAGAGAAAATTAAGTATTCGCCTGAAAGGATTGTAGATCAATAGGGTTTACTCCGAGAAAGAAGCCACTCGTAATTTGGCGGCAAAACTTAGAGGTAGATTTTAAGGAAAGACAAAGCTTCGAAAGGTCAGTAAGTTATTTGCTCGATTTTTGCAGAATATTACGGCATCATAATTGTAAGTATTTGTAGTATATATGTTTAATTACTAGGATCGTTTATTATGTATAATTACCTTTGTAGTGTTTCATTTACATGCGCATTTGAGAAATGGGATTGAGCTTAAGTAGAGAATGATTAGATGCGAGGCAGAATTATGTAGGTTGTTAGCTTGTGGTCAGAATTAATTTTGTAATTCGCTATTAGGTTACTTCGTAGTAAACTAGTACATTTATTAATGCGTTATGTTAGAATTTACACATGCTTGAGTTGTGAATTTGGAAAATGGTTGAAGTATGTAAGATTAGTTACTATATACATATGAATATATCAGAGCATGGATATTTGAATATTGGCGTACTTTGTATGAGTTGTAAGGTAAAGAAATGTGTCTGAATATTGTGATATTGTTTAGTATAACGGGATTAGGAATACGTACTGATGTCACAGAATTTATTGATGTATTTATAAGAAGTAATTGATACCATGCAAGATATCTCGATGTGAACGAATGTGTGACCGAAGAAATTTAATAGCCGTTATATGATGATAGGCTGTGTGTAGTGTGAGATGAGAGGGCTAAGGAAGAAGATTGTACCGTCCTTGTGTTTTCACAGGAAGCTTTATAGAGGACACATAACTTCGGGTTCCATTGGGTCCCGAGTCTTCAAGAGTTGGAGACAGAAATGAGACTGTAGCAGAGACAGTCGAAGTAGGCAGAAGAGTAGTCGTGGTAGAGAAAGCGGAGGAGGAGAAGGAGTCTAGAGAAAGTCGAGGAGGAGATGGAATTTGGAAAAACGTCGAGGAGGAAGAAGAGAAAGGAAGTGGGAGAAATAAGAGAGAGAAAGGATACAACAGAAGAGTAGAAATTCAAGGACAGGTGGAAATCAATCTCACACTGCTAATCAAGTGATGTAATAGGCTTATTAAAGGGTCTAGCGGAAGGAGTGTAATTGGAAATTTGAGTCATTTGATAATTGAATTGTTATTAAATTGTTATTCATCGAATTTCGACCTTTTTGTATATTTAACCATCTAACCGTTGGCATTGCTGACTGTGAGCTCGGAGCTTTACATTTATCTTTCACTAAATTTAACTTCCAACAAAATAGAGCCTGGGTGGGACTTCTATAATAGTATAAATAAACATTGGGAGCACCCCATCCCAACCATAACAATCGTCACACAGGAGATCTCAGGATCTTTTTCATGTTCGATAGCAAAATGGTTGTCGTTTTTCACCTTGATTAGAATAAAGAGAATGAGTAGTAGAAAGAGGATCACTCTGATCAATAATCTTTGACTGACCCAAACGAGGAGTAAAAGAGACCTCGTGAAACGCCTGTACAATACATGTGCCAGTTAAAGGAATAATTTCCTGATCAACATCATTCTCAAGAGCTTTCCTTGCCACATTTCTAGTAACTGCACAAACTGGGTTTAAATCGGGGATTTCTTTCTCAATAGGACCGACTTTCAGATCCAACCAAGGCTTGTCAGTTACAAGTGGATTAACCACAACTTATCTCCACCAGGTCATTGGCTAGTAACAAATCAATACCCTCGATTGGTAAAGACTACACTGTTCCGACTGTCACGGATCCTGAGACTAAGTCTGATGACGAATTTACACAATGGAGAGGAGTATTAACAAAGCCGCACTCTACTGCCTGAATACGAACACTCTCATTAGAAGAAGACTTCTCAGAAAAAGGCTATGTACCTGAATATAAAAGACTCTGGGAAGCTCCTGTGTCCCATAAAACTTTAATACGGATAGGCTTGGCTTCACCACTAAAGAGTGATATGGAACCCTTCGACATGAATGGTTCATAATTCTCCATAATTAATTCAGAGTGGGATTTCTTTGATCCGTAAAATGTATTGCTTTCAGTATTTGAATGTGACTTTGACCTCTTAGAAATATGAGCATTAAGAAGAGGTCTGTCTTGATTCTGTTGCTTATTTATCAGTTCAATCAGATATAACGAGCCTTTTCCTCTTGCAATTCTCACGACTTTGTGTCGTCTTGCAATAGATGCACGTTGGAAGAGATAAAGGTTTCTTAGCATTCTTGTCAGAAACTTGATTTCTAACGTTGTACCAGTTTGAAATTTGGAAGTGATCATATCAGACTTAAATAGTTTGGTGGGTTTTTTTTCTCCAGAAAACTGCTGAGTGGAAGACATAGTGACAAAAGAAACTTTATGAGTTAAGGTGTACTCGTCAGCTGTGCGAGCAGCATGTTCTAAAGTTTCTAACTGGTTTTAATCAAAGGAAGTTTCACATCACTGTGGACGTAATGATTGAACTTTTTAATCAATACGAGTTGTATTTGCATTTTTATTTCTTTTTACATTTGAATTTCTCTTTCAGTATATTTTTCTCTTTCTTTCTGCATCTGTATTTCATTTTCAGCTTCAATAGCCGAAGCTTTCTTGGGTAGGATTTGAAATAAAGTTCTCTACTTTAGATGACATTGTAAAAGCTTGTTGGTTTCACTAAAGATATCTAATATGTGAAATAATACTCGGGACAAACATGCAAATACATATATATATATATATATATATATATATATATATATATATATATATATATATATATATATATATATATATATAAACAATACAAAACTTAGTCATTTCATTCATCAATTTACAATTTATAATTTCTAACTTGACCGTCACCAGGTGTCTCCTAATTTTGTCATGTTCTTCGCGTTTCAAACCAAACGTACGCTGCCGTAGTGAACAACTTGACCGAGTCCTCACCCTCTTTCTGGTTTCTGGAACAGTCCATTCTCACGACTTTTATGTCGTCTTGATCCAATATTTGCAATATCTAGTTTAAATATTTATTAAAGGAATTAAACGAAATAAAAAAGGTGTAACTCCTGCATAGATGTTTTTTTTTCTAAGGATGTAACTCCCAAAGTTACGGAAATTTAACGAATTATTCAGAGGGTATCGAAGATGGCGAACTACATCGCATCTGTTGGTTGAGAAAAATAGACTGGCCCACGCAAATATGGCGCCGTATTAGAAAGAAAGTATAATCTGGTTTGATACAAGAAAACGATGACAACGTTATCTCTAACGTTGTCATCGTTTTCTTGTATCAAACCAGATTGTACTTTCGTAGTGACACCATATTAAGAATTATAAATTTACGAATGAATTGCTGAATTTAGTGTCTTTCATACCGTTAATGCTTTTTGTTTCTAAAATCAGTAAGCGGGTACAAGCAAACGGGAGGGTAAGTGAATAATGTAATTTAATATTCTAAAACCCAACTGTCTTGTGCGTTTGTTTTGCCAGTGCATGTTACACTAGCTCGAGTAGTTGGCGTTTAGGATGGGATCAATAACAAAATATCTAGCTATTAGAATTATCATCAGACACTTTAAAATAGATTTACTTTTTATTCTATTCTCAATGCTTTGTCTCAAACCAGGACCTTTCATTTTATACAACAGAGATAAGTAGGCTTTTCGTCTTCAATAGTCCATCATTGCCTTTGTTCGCATACATGAGGCATACATTCTAAGTCCCGTTATTTAGATAATGCGATAACCCACATTACCCCTTATTATCTGCGATTGTGGTAGCCGTTTATTACTTTCAAAGAGCAAAAAAGTTATAACAAACTTTTCAAATCCCTCTCGTATATGACAGAGTGAAACTGAATTGTTACTTGAAGTGTTGTAATTACCAGATCAACAAATAAACTTGATATTTCGTGGATTTATTATACCTGCCGGTATGTTTGTGTAAGTGTGATTTTGATTTGTAACTTAGCTTTAACAATTGACTGCAGTGTTTTAGCTTATAGAATGTCTAAAACAGACATCGTGCCGAAGACGTAGAATCATGCCCCACCCAGACAAATTATTATCACACCAGGCAGACCGGTCCTAACACTAACCTCTTAATGCTGGGCGCCAAGCGAGGCAGTTGCAACCCCACCCCCACCCCACCCCTAAAAAAACATTTCTTTAAGTCTCTTGGTATGATTCGGCCCCGCTTCGAATCCGCGACCTCCCAGCACGGCATATCAATGTTTCGTGTACAATATTTACATATTTATTATTTTAGTTATCTATTTTATTTTAATCAATATTTCCAGGTGAGTGTTTATTTAAATTCAAGACATGAACGTCACTCAGAGATAGCAGACAAGACGATTAGATTAAAAGACTTCAAAGAACACCTGAAATTCTCTAACTATATGGCCTGAAAATTTAATACATCAGTATGTTATACACTTTCATTCATCAATACAACACCCACAAGGCTATCATCAAAGTATTCAAGCATAATAGATTGACTTAAACACCGATGGGTATATTTATGAAGGTGATTTTCCCATTGAATCCATAAACAGGGAACAATATCATGGAAAGAAAAAAAAAATTATTAAAATATCAACTATAAAAAAATGTCACTCATTAAAAGCAATAACCTGTCTTCATTTAAGAAAACATTCTCTCATATAAGAACATAGAAAATACAAGGATTTTTAAAATGAAGAAAAATATTGTCTTTTTGCCCCGGCGAAGTTGAGGATGAAGCAAACTTTTATTAGAATGTAAGACATATGATAATGTGATGGAGGCCACCTTCTCAAAAACTTATTTCTCACACACATTTATTTTTGTGCCTCTATTAATTATAAAAAAATAGAAACATTGACTCACACTGAACGTATTGTAGTCCAAACCGATTTTTAACCTAAGAACTTCCATACTGTTTCCCTAGATACGTTCATGGTTTGGAATGTCATTCTATATAAATTTCTTATAAGCTTAACTTGGTTCATACAAATATTATTTAACAATTTCACCCAGCATCAGCAATAGCTAAATTATCCGTCCTTATCGACTACATAGTGAACAAAGACTTCATGTGTTTATCATATTTACTATTATGGTTTAAACAATATTTATTTGCAAAGAAAAAGCCCATCATGGAATGAATATACAGATACAAACAGAAGATACAGAGGAGATTGCAGCATACATAAGATTATTTCAAGCTCTCTCATCATTACCAATAGTCGATTCCTATAACCTGATTGATATTAGCAATAGAAACAAATATACAGAAGACTGTTAACCATAGATGCTACTGGTATATTCAAAGAAAAATATACACTGACTATTGTAATAGAACCAGACAGTAATTCACAAGCACATATATCAGTAACAGTGTTGTTTTATACTAAAACAAAAAAGATCGGAAAATGTAGCTGCTGGTCGATGGCGTGGGGATAAAGGGCATTTAACTTCAGGTCGAGTGGTATATATGTAGTAACTAAACTACGAGCTTGAAGTAAATCAATAAGTGTAAAGACATAGGATCGAAACAAATGTCTTCGTTGCTATTATCAAATGTCGAACCAGATTTAAATATATTTTCTTGTCACTGGCGTCTTCTACAGTACTCAGTTTGAGACCGAGTTTGAGTAATTTATTTTGTTTATTAATATGTTTATGATTCCTTTCTATGACAGTCGATCTACATTCGGGTCCCTACAAAATAGTGGCAGTGGCAAAGATAATGATCGCTCTGTATTCCTCGTGTGTGGGGTCTTTTTAGGCAAGCACCTAAGCTTTCAAGCAATTTCATTTCATTATACCTTTTTATTTAACACTAAAATATAGATTTTCCTTCACAAATCGATAATATTAATTTTCCGTATGAAACATCGTTGTTTGTTTTAACTATACTCCTATGCCCTCGCTACTATTGCTCCCAACAGCTGATGAAAGAAGTTACATTGAGGAAATAATTGATGGGGAATCGCTAATGTAATTAGCAACTTTAAATTGTCATTACGTATATAGTATTCGTTTTTAAAATGGAAACCATCAAGGATAGAAAAACTGCACAAAACTTAATTATTTCATTCATAAGTTTATAATTTCTAACATTGGTTGTCGCCAGGTGTCCCATAATTTTCTATGTTCTTCGCGTTTCAAACCAAATGGACGCTGTCACTGTGAACAAACGAGACAGACTCCTCACTCTCCATTTCTGGTGTCTAGAACAGTCCATTCTCAGGACAAAATATCGTCTGTATCCAATACTTGCAACATTTAGTTTTAATCTTTATTAAATTAACTGAACAAAATATGTAACTCCGACACCGATGTTTTTCTAAGGATGTACCTCCGAAAGATACAGAAATTTAACGAATTATTCAGAGCTTATCGACGGCGAACTACATCACATCATTTGTTTGAGAAAAATAGGCTGGCCCACAGGCCCACGCAAATATGGCGCCATGTTAGTAAAGAAACTCCTATTTGCTTTGATACACGCAGAAGACGACTGTGTTAGAGAAACCCTGGTGACAGATTAAACATTATAAGGTGATGAATCAAATTAATAAGTTTAGTGCAGTATTATACCGTTAATGTTTTGGTTTTTTTAAACCATACGTCGGTTCAAGGAAACGGGAGGGTAAGCAAATACAGTTATTTAATGTTATAAAACCCAACTGTCTTGCGCGTTTGTTTTCCTGATGCATTTCGCACTGGCTTGAGTTGTTGGCGTTTAAGATGGAATCAAGAGCATTGGAATGTATTTATCCTCAGACACTTTAAAATAAATAAAATTTACTTTTTATTCTGTTCTCAAGGCTTTGTCTCAAACCAGGACCTTTCATATTATACAACAGAGATAAGCAGGCTTTTCCTCTTCAGTAGTCCATCATTGCCTTTGTTCGCATATACATGAGGCATACATTCCAAGCTTCGTTTTGGACATAATGCGATAACCCACGTTAGCCTTTATTATCTGTGATTGTGAAAGCCGTTTATTAGGTTCAAAAGAAACAAATGTGTTCTAACAATATATTCATTACTTTTCAAATACTCTCGTAGAAAATAGAGTGAAACTGAATTGATACTTTAAATGTTGGCACTATCAGATCAACCAGTCAAGCTGAATATTTCTAGGATTTATTATAGCTGCCGGCATGTAGAAATGGCTTATACATACATACATACATACATACATACATACATACATACATACATACATGTACGGTAAAATAGGATTCCCATATCTGCGACCAAAACTGCGGCTTATCTTCATATTTTGCTGCCATTGCGTGTACGAAGTTTTGTTCATATATACTCCATGCTGTATAAACTCAGGGACCATTGGGAAAAATCATGATGTTGCCAATGACCACTCTACCATTCGTATTCCTGCTTGCGTCCATAGACAAACAAATGAATGAACAAATCTATCAATAAATAAATGAACAAGTGAATTAATTATTGAGCAAGAAAAATTAAAGCATATGATAAACGAGTAAACGAATGAATTAATCAGTTTAGCAGATACTTGTACATCAAACAAATCAAATAAAACGGTAGTGAATGGATGGAATTAGAAATGGATATACAAATGAATGAACGTGTGAACTACGAGCGGTATTTTAAAGTTCTGAACATTAATGCGCAGTACAACAAAGTTCTTTATTAGTGAAAAGTAAGTAAATATATCTTCTCGAAGGTACCTCGACGACCGCGTCTTTTGCATCGAAAATAATACTTACAAAACTCTATTGACAGACCGACTACGTTCAGCTATTTGTGTTCTCTTCTTGTTTTCTTGATCAAAATTTTACCAGTTTCGTTTGAGTTGGGTTTAAAAAAGGAAAATCCATGTTTCATCAACTATTTAACTTTCATTCAAATATCTCGGGTCACTCGTTTCAGGTCTGATGTTTAGCTCTTTTGCGATTTCAACCCGTTTTTTTTTTAAAATTTTTTTAATCAACCGTCAACAAATGCTGGACTCATCTTACATAAAACTTTCTGAGCTTTAAATGATTCTTCGTATATTAAAAACAGCTGAATAATTAATGCCCGTGATTAAAAATATCTTCCGCTGTATATCGATCACCTTTATCTAATGTCTTCTTCACAAAAGCCGCTGTCCGCTCACCAATCGCAAACAATGGTCTTTTTGAATGTGGGTCATATTTCATGGATTCGTGACCATCTTTATAACAATAAAACCACCTCAAAATTGTACAGTATGACAGAGAATTATATCTGTAAACTTTATCCCTGTCGGCGTTGATATCAGCCAGAGTACCTTAGTAGCGGTCTAATCTTTGCTCACTAGAAGAATCGTTTCTCATTCTCAGACATTTGTACGTCGCTTTGATTTGCCTATGTTGCATTACACATATATATCAGCATGTGTCCGGTGTGCTTTACGTGCGTCTGTAGATCATTTTATACATATACATACATATACATACATATATACACATACATACAATATATATGTCGATCGTCATTACATTTATTGACAGGTTCAAAGAAACGATAAAGTTGTAACAAAACATCCAGACCTTTAAAATACTTCCGTATGAAACAGAATGAAACTGAATTGCTGTTTTAAATGCTGCCATTATCAGATCCACCAGTCAACGTCAATATTTCAAGGATTGATTATAACTGCAAAAGTATGTACAAAATGACTGATAGCTTTTTATACAGGTCCTCTGGAAGTGCACTGGAAGTTCACTATCATGTGCATTGTTGTTCACAAAGGAGTTCATTCCTGATGCACTGTAATGTGTAATCCTTTTTAAAAGCTGTGCACAAGAAGTTTACTGTGTTAAGTTTAGTCTTAAATGTACTGTACACATACATACATATATACACGCACGCACGCACGCACACATACATACATACATGCATACATACATACATACATACATACATACATACATACATACATACATACATACATTGTAATGTGTCGAATTTTGAAGAAGTACTGGATCCTAAAGTTGAATAAATTGTGTATTAAAATTTTATCAAAGTCAAGCCAGAAGTCTTTGAGGAAGTTCACTTTGATATTTCCCTTGTTTCATCTGTGAAACATAAAAGGGCCTACGTTTAAGCTTCAGTGGAATTGACCCAGTCATCATAACGGTATCTTGACAGAGAGTACGTTAGAATTACCGACCGTATCTGGTTGTAAAGGACCGCATGTCAAATAATTGATCTTCAAAGGAAAGTTGATTGCATAGTATTGTAGGCTGTCAGAAACTGATGAAAGACATGATTATTCTGGGGAAAATTTAGGAACAGTTGCTTTCGATTGGGCAGTTAAAATTAAGGCTTACACTTTAGAAATAATGGGAAATTTAAGGTAGCGGCTTGGCTCAGAATTCTTTAGTCCAATTTTGTTTGCGAGAAGTCAAATTTGAGACTCTGGTGGAAAACCCTGAGAATAGTGTTTTCCCTCGTTAACAAGTAAAGAGGCCAGATAGCTGTCTTGAAAGGGAAAGACAGGCTATAGTGCTAGGACGCACGGATTGTGTGGAAAAGAAACAGCATTAAGGTACGCAATTTTAATCTCCATGTAATCTTCTATTTTGTTTGTTTGGTTTTATGCAAATGTGTTTGATATGCTTATGATCCATGCATGTATCGTGTATTCAGTTTCATATGACTCTGCTGATATGTTAGAGTGCTATGCAATTTAATTCTTTAATTTAACAGTTATTAGTTCATTGATAGAATTGACGGATTTGTGATGTAATCCAAATATTCAATGTATAGAATTTCTTATGGTTATATGAATTAAATTCCTTTGTCTATAGGATGACAGTTTATCGTGAGTTAATGATAATTGCATATTTATATATGATTTTGTAATGCTCAAATGATCTTGCAGGTTATTGGTTACTGTAAGCTAGAATTTAGTGAATCTTATGCAATAATAATCGAGCATTTGTCTTATTGAGTGGAACTGGCTAGCCAGATGTAAGAAGTCGTATAGTAACGTATGCTGTTATATACGGCAATGCTGTCTGTAAACATCGCGCGCGTTAATTTCTAGTCATCGCTGGTGGAGCGAGGCGATGAACGGTTTAATTAAGGTCAGACTTGGTATATTGCAATGGTCATTTGTAACTATAGATAATGATTGTACCTTACCTCAAATACAATATATTTGTAAGGACCGTTAATCGTTAAGGTCACATTATGTCAGAATTTATGCAGTGTGGATAGCTATTTCTGTTTCTGAATAACGGAAGTGAGAGATTTTATATATACGGATAGGTGGTGAAACACATACAGCTTTAGTCGTAATCTTGTCATTTAAGGGAACAGCGTTCTATATTCCTCCCCGAGAAACCCGACGAGGACAGTCCAAGAGGGAAGTCCACAAATAGAGAGTTCAGAATAGAAGGGTCAAGAGGAAGAACCAAGCATACACGCTAGACGTGGAATACACAAAGTCAATAGAGAACGACGCCAGGTGATACAAGCCTGGCGTGGACATTGTACTCTTTTCACCACTCGTTACTATGATGAACGAATCCGTAAATTGAACACTGCTATTAAATTCCATTAATGTAAATCGGTTGGATTGTAATTGCAATTGTTGCTTATGTATTAATTAATTAAATTTATTTTATTTTATTGTTTAAGGGGGCTCGTATTTGTTTGTTTCTTATCAATAGTCTAGCTTAGTTCTCTGTTAATATTCTATCTACTCACACTGGGTAATAACATCGAAGGAGGTCATCCTCTAGATAACGATCGCCAAATCAATTAAAGAGGGGCACTCACCACAGGACACCCCCCTTTACATACATACATACATACATACATACATACATACATACATACATACATACGTACGTACGTACGTACGTACGTACGTACATACATACATACATAAATATCATTTTAATTCCTTTCAGCTTCTTATATTTCTATGATAGAAAAATGATAATACATTACAGACCTAAAATAATGACATTGATAGTACATCTACTACAACGAAGAAGAAGAAGAAGAAGAAGAAGAAGAAGAAGAAGAAGAAGAAGAAGAAGAATTACTGTCTTGAAAAAAATATGTCTATCTTCGCTTACACCATAGATACAGTCGTAAAGGGTTGTTTTAAACTGAGATCTTTATTGATAAACTGATACACTCGCAGTCCTTTATACAGAAAAGAGAAAATCCCAAACGGGTCCTTTCCTGCCTTCCATTTATAATATCAAATGATCCGTGTTCTACACGCATACACACACACAGAATTATTCGTTTGAGGATACATTATCTCGATATATGATGTATACACACACATGGACACATAATTATTCCACTTAGGATACATTATATCGACGTATGTACAAAATGTGAGGAATTAATATGTACAACAGTGACTAACCTTGTTTGCAAATCAGTTACCATAAATGGATCGCAATAATGACGTGGCATACTGTACATTTTAAGACGTGGAATACTGTACAGTTAAGACTTCGAATGCTATATATTTGAAGAAGTGGAATACTGTACATTTTAAGACGTGGAATACTATATATTTGAAGATGTGGAATACTGTACATCTTAAGACGTGGAATACTGTACATTTTTAGACGTGGAATACTATATATTTGAAGACAATTAATACTATTTATTTAAAGAAATGACGGGCATGTCTTCTGATGGTTCAGATGATGTATATCTCTCGATCGTTGATTGCCAAGGTGATACTACTGAAACTGATTCTTGATAAAAGCAACTATAATTAAGGCTTGACGATACTAAGAAATTTTCGTGACAAATGTTCAGATTGAACCGTTGTAAGACAGACTATTGTAAATACCATTTAGCAATATTTCATGATTCTAATGACATGAGTTATCTCTCTCAGCAATCAAACTCTAAAATAAGTTATTGTATATAGTTGTCTTATGTTTTTGGTAATCTTATAGAAACAATTCATGTGACAAGATTTCTTCATGACAGTCACCATCGTCTCAAGAAGGTCCTATCATTGTAGTGTTTAAACTTTCGCCGCTGATTAAAAGAAACTCCACACATTTCGACATATATGCATAAAAATGTCCGACACCGCGCATTGTTCTGCAATATTTCATTGTTTACAATCCTCGCTAAGCAATTTGTACGAAAATATATTTCCACAGAGTTTATTTGATGCAATAATTCATATTCAATTTTATTTCCAATAATTCGCATAGTACCGCGTTCATATTCCCATAATACAGCAAAGTTAATCAATGAATATGTTGTACCACATACAATTTGTATGGATTCATTCAATATCATCAGCGGGGTGATATCTTTATATTAGTTGAGAAATGATGATACTACGCTAGTAAACTTATACTATTTATCTACGCATGTACAAGCAAACTACAAGTCTCTGATAAATAAAGTATCTTAAATTCAAGACACTGATACTTTAATGGACTCCGTATTTCACCACACCAAATGCGGATAAAGCATGGGGATAAAAAAAAGAAAGATATACACGGTGCGTACAGGATTCAATGGAATAATAACACCGTATGTCGAAGTGCTGAAGCTGAAGATGACGTCATCATTGAGTGATTAATTTGCCAACTTATTTTGATTGTTGAAACAAATTTTATATGATTTTTTTTCATTCATATTGGCACTTGTATAAGTTATTTTGACACGAAAAGATAAATGTCGCAGCCTTTTTGCCTACTAATATCCTATACTATATTCAGATTTGGTCTTAAATAAGACCATTACTTCTGTAGAACAACCGCATATTGTAAAGAAATGTTAAATGAGCCAGCTCATATGTTTACATAGATTTTTAATATTAATGTGTCTTTTCGTGCAGCTGTTACGATATTTACACTGCTCGCGCTTCTGCACTTCTCCTCGGCTGATAGTCTGTGCTCCAGCATAAATGATACTGCACCAGATGGAACAAACATGTGCGAGATCTTCCTAAAACTCAGGGTCAGTTTTATTCTGCAGAAACATTCCACAGTCTTGATTTTTTAAATTTTAAAGATGTCTTTCTTGTAGATTTTCCAAGGTACTAGCAATAAATCTGGGAGACTTTTGGAATGCTCTTTTATGATCACATCGACTAAATACATTTCAAATAATTTATATCCGCGTACCGCATTTTGATCGAGGTTCATTTGCAACGCATATAACGGTAATTTCCTTTTCCAGTTGACACACACTCTTGCAAAGATTACAAGATAATAACATCATTCAAATATTTCTTGTCTTGCAGGGTGATACGATTGTTTTACTTTTTAATTTTAACGTTCATTTTGAAATATTCTTTTAAACCTTCCATGATACTCCTGTCCATTATCATGTTGAATTATTTCAGGCCAATGATGATCATTTTACACTTTTGCGATTGTTCCAGCAACAAAAGGGATATAAGCAATACAAATCAAGAGAACACGTTAGCATACTCAATATGTCAAAAATTATTAATAACCTTCTCCCCCATTTTAAACTCTTTGTTTCGTGATGTCTATTAAATATATCTGATGACGTTCATATACTTGCCCTGCTTTTACAGGTTTGAAAATCTCCTCCGTAGTAATTTGTGCATACGGCTCGCATATAAGATTTTATGTGTACTCCCGATCATCCACTCAACGTAGTTTTAGCTTTAGTTTGTGCGCGATTCTATGTGAGCGGTGGCATTAGATTGCTTGAAACGCTTCATGACCACGTTTCGTATTTTTACCCATAAAAAAGTGTCTTAAGATTAAAGAGAAATGCCGTTCAGTCACTGTCCAAGGAAACACAGCATCAGTTTTGCGAGTACCTGATGATGGTATTTTGCCTACATTGACCGTTCAGGCACGGGAACTTTGAAACGCCTTTGCAGAAGCTGCACAGTCATTTAGTACGCATTCTGACAGAAAGCACAATAACTGCCTTTGACTAGGAAATTCAACAGCTATATCCGGTTGCCAGAGACATGCACATTCACACGCTGTTTTCGTTTTATAGGGGTGCATCCTGATCAATGACAACGTCAGGCGAATATATGTGCCTGAAACCATGGATACATTGGTGGCACATGCTATGTTTTGCGCTAAAGCAAATAACATCCTACACTGAGAAAGTCCCAAAATGTTGCTCATTTGCATTAAGGATTGCGTATGGTATAGACACGTTTTTATATCTAAATGAGCTCATTCAACTCAATAATTGCGTTGTCTTTTTATTTTACTTTTAACTGTTTTGTCCTATCTTGTGTTTTGGAAGCCTCCGTTTGCTGCTGATCAAAGAAAACGTTTGCAAATTACCTATCTAATGTTTCTTGAAAATACTCAGATTTGGAACACCAAGGCTGCGAACTCATTTAAAAGTTTAACAACTACCAAGTCTTCTTCCGCCGTAAAGGCCCAGAATATGCGAAATCGGAAAACATCGAGTTTAAGATAAATGGTGACCCCTATACGGGCAAAGACACTTGGCCTTCAACTTGGTTCGAATACTCGAAATGAGGATGTCTATAAAATAAAACAAAAAATACAGGAGTTCACTCATACTGGGGCCATATTCCCTTTCCCCATCAAAATAATCTTTTTCCATTATTTATTGTGTATTCATCGAAAAATTAATGGGGGTCGGGTTGTTTGTTTCTGTGTCCATTCAGTCCTTTGGTTCTGCAACTAGCTTATCAAAAACAGCTTAAAATTGTACGTCGTCGTATTTTTGGAGCATTGGTAACAACTGCCAATTTACACATCTCCATCTGGAACAAATTATTGTTTAACCGAAATTTTTAAGTAAAATCTGAGCTCCTTTTGCTTGAGAAACAGAAATTAACAGTATCACAAGGTCAATGAAGAGAACGAGTAACCGAGAAATTTAACACATTTCCAATGCCTTGAACTTTGGCACAGATCCTTATGGAATCAAATTTTTTTCAAATTTAAAAAGCGAAAGAAATGTCCGTGTTTCCGTCCTGTTTAGCAGCGTAAAGGAAGATGACTACATCAAGGAGAATTGTGTACTTAAATTGAAAGGGTCTTCTTGTTTCTAAAAATAAAAAAGTAATAAATTTATTTGAACCTTATACAAAGGCAAAAAAAAGTTTGATACGGATGCTCAGCTAGACACCCGTTCACTGACACACATTTCAGATAGAGCAATTCCGAAGATGGATGGGTGGGCGAGTGGATAGACAGATAGATGGATGGATAGTTATGTAGGTGGGTAATGGATACATACATAGTTATATATGAACACAAAATAACAGACAGGCAGACAGACGGACAGATGGATGAACGAAAGAAATAGTCATGCAGAATTAACTGGAAGAAATATGCAATCAGTATGAAAGTATCTTTTTTAAACCGTCGAGAATTAATGAAAAGATATTTCCCTTTGTAGAAGCAATTTAGATAAATTTCCTTTGTCTCAAGATACTACCAGATACATTGTATCAGTTAAAACACACAGTGATTTTATTGAAATTTTGTAAACTCCTCTCTCTCTCTCTCTCTCTCTCTCTCTCCAGTAATTGCACTATACTGGACATCGGTTTGGATTGTTTGTATAGTTACGTCTCTCAGTTTTGAATGTCCTGTATGTCGAATAGTGTACATACATATCTTTTACAATGAAATCCCTTTTATAAAATATTCATACAGTTAGGTATCTCATTGTGCTGTTTGATAGTCATGTTATCAGTGTTGATATTCAAGTTATCAGTGTTGATATTCTTGTTATCAGTGTTGATATTCAAGTTATCAATGTTGATATTCTTGTTATCAGTGTTGATATTCAAGTTATCAGTGTTGATATTCTTGTTATCAGTGTTGATATTCTTGTTATCAGTGTTGATATTCAAGTTATCAGTGTTGATGTTCAAGTTATCCGTGTTGATATTCTTGTTATCAGTGTTGATATTCAAGTTATCAGTGTTGATATTCTTGTTATCAGTGGTGATATTCAAGTTATCAGTGTTGATATTCTTGTTATCAGTGTTGATATTCTTGTTATCAGTGTTGATATTCAAGTTATCAGTGTTGATATTCTTGTTATCAGTGGTGATGTTCATATTATCAGTGTTGATATTCTTGTTATCAGTGTTGATATTCAAGTTCTCAGTGTTGATATTCTTGTTATCAGTGGTGATATTCAAGTTATCAGAGTTGATATTCATGTCATCGGTGTTGATATTCATGTTATCAGTGGTGATATTCAAGTTATCAGTGTTGATATTCATGTCATCGGTGTTGATATTCTTGTTATCAGTGGTGACCCTATATGATGGAACATATCTGCATTTTTATTTAAAACACAACATAAATGCTTTTAACTATTCCCTCGTTCTTAAAAAGAAAACAGCAGGGCCCTTGGATTACGAGTCTGACGCTCCACCAACTCAGCTAACTCTGCACCTTTTGACAGACTATAAAGTGGCCTTTCCAAGCGTTGGTATTTTATCATGTCCAGTTCTAGTATATAGCATGCACTACTTCACACTATCGTCTCTTCATCGTCTTTTAACCAATTTTTATTAAGTTTCCATTATACGTCAAAAACTACTTTGTAACAAATTAGTTAAATTACCAGAAGAAACGTAAAGATTACGAAGAATGATAATCAAATATATAATACGAATGGGACAAAAAGGGAGAAAAAGAAGGAAATTAATAAAAAGAGAGATGTATCGACAATACTACTTTCTCGTGTAACAAATCAGCGTATGCACGATGTCCACTAGTTTTATATAAGCGTTTTTGTTTAAATCAGCTGAGAACATGCACGCAAATATAATATTTAAGAAAAGCTACTGAGTGAATCTTTTGGGATAAATTCATGTACGGCTTAAAACATGAATATTAAGTTTACATGATAACTATGCACCCCCATGAAAGATCGTATCTCGAGTTACATTACGTTGGGGCTTGGAGTTTTTGAATGTCTAAGGACGTTATTCACAGAAGTAGTAATCGCAAAAGAAGAAAAAAGTGTTGCGTGTTTTGTACATGATCTTATATACAGAAGGGGAAAGCACCAGGTAGGTAAAAATAATTGCCGGTTAAGTGACCTTCAGTTTGTCCAAAGTCGAGAGTTATGCAAATCTGGAGTTTCCTTTTGACCCGAAATACTGCATACTTATCATGATTACTGATTAAGTTGACAAGACCACGTGCATGGTTTCAAGTTAATGTGTAATCGAACTTTAGCGAACTTATATAGCCAAGGCTAACACTAACTTCCTAGGCTGGAAATGCACACCTTGTTTTTTGTATGCCCAACTAAAACATGACACGTCCCCAGTTACCTTTGATCAGATAGAAGAGGTCACGTGTATTGAATGTGTGAGATCTCATTCTATTGATTGTCGTGACTGAACAATGAACTTAATTACTATGATGTGTTCAGTAATAGTTCTCCTTGGAGCTAAAGTTGTTTGTTGATATATATATACAATGACCTGAAATAGTTGTAAAATTTGACTTTGATACTTGATCTGTATTTGGTAATTCCCCCTTGAAAATTAATGTATATGAGCTTTAATTTAAAAAAAAAAAAAATTCATCATACAGGTAAACGTGCATTTCGTTCTTTTGTCGAGTATAAGATTTGGACTCGCTTCACAGCAACTGGTATTTAACGTGTTGAATTCGGATTTGGGAAGTTTATCCTCAGCTATACAACATGTTAACACAAGGACTCTCCCACTGGGCAGATATTCTCGTGGTTGTTTTATATTTTGTACTTGTGACAGGAGTAGCAATTTGGGTAAGTATTTTATATTCATATTTTCTCCTATTATTTATTTTAGTTAATGTAATTTTCTCACACAGAAGCAGTACGAAAATTTGCAGCAGTTAAGTTCGAATGGGTAGTGTGGTATACCCCTCCTCAACTTATTTGTGGCAGGTTTACTGGTTTTGGCTTTCGTATCTAGAGGCGATCGCCAACGGTGTAATTTGCCCGGTATCGAGTAAGGCCAGTACAAAGTATGAACTGATGGGTGGAATAAATAAATAATCTGAGCTGATATATAGAACAGAATAACACGAGCCCCCGTTACAAATAAAGACAAAAATTTAATCAAATTTCAAAACAATAAAATTTCACAAACAAATGATATAAACGTTACAATTCGAAAGATACACTTCTTTCTTTTGGAATCAACTTAATCAAGGAATTTCAAAAATGCAAATAAGATTATAAACATAGCCGATTCTGTTTACGATAGAATCAAATCATTTAACCGAGTGAGAAATCGAACAACACTGCCTTGTATCGATTCATAACCTGGTGTTCGGTTCCGTCCAAAAGGTCCACTCAGACTGTACTTCTGGGCTCCTTCGTACCGAAACTATCTCGCCTTGTAAAAATAAAAACAAAAGCAACCTAAATCTTCCGTCACATTATACGGGAATAAATCATTAGTCTCACCCCTCGAGGTCAGATGTAATTCTATCGGATTCAAACAGACATCGATGGCTATCTAGACTAACTGGTCATAACAGAACATACAAGCTAGTTCCACAGACTAATGGTCTGCTAATGACCATTTACACCACACCGAGACATTAATTCCTTACTAGTCTCATTACACGAGAATGAATGAAATTCCTTACCCTACGTTAGTGTTACAAGTACACATAATAAACTCGTTCGGATAATTTCCAAGGCTTCCCGTAACATTTACATTCCAACAATTCGTCAAGGTATATAAATAAACAATATCATTGTACGAATTCAGATAAATGAACTCAACACAGTTATACTAGATACATAATTTCCTATATAGAATAAGCATGAAATTCTGGGTACATAATTTCCTACAATAATCGAGACTATAACTTAGCGAGCCGTCAATGTACATATACAGAAAAATATCATTGTGCGGACTCAGATAAACAACTCAACACAATTATACCATATCAAGAAAATTGATCTACGACTCAAACAAATAAATCCCTGCAAATACATGCAAATACAAACAATTAAATCAAACAAATCATCATAGTATCAACGACTTACATGAGATTTATGCAAATACCTTGTGTTTCAAGCTTTTGGTGTCTGTCAATTCTCCAGACAATCGTTTTCCCCCTTGGATGCTTTTTTTACGAGAGATTTACTCATTAAATTTCTCGGAGCCCTCTGTTCTTATGTTCTTTTCTCTTGTAGAAAAGTGCAGACTGAGTTGCAATTTCCACTACTGCACATTTAAACTGATAGTTTTTCGTGTGAAACCACCCCCCTTTCCACAGCGTAACCAATCGGGATGACATAAAATTCCCGCCTCACTAGCATCGAAACACTGCAATACGTCTGACAACAAATGGCTACCAACTGTTTTCTGGTCAATTTCCCAACTGTCAGTTTCCATACAAACCAGAATTTGAACTCTGTTCCGTTAAGTTTAAATAAACTAAATCCTTAATTATATATCGATAACTCCTGACTTTGGCTGAACCAATCCGTACATTATGGCTTCTCAATGGCAGCCATTCCCCATAAATCTAGTTAATCGTACATGTGTCTAGCTAAATGTTGCCTACAGAGATTAACAATAACCAAACAGATATCGACCTAAAAATTTGGTCTGTTACAGGTAGGTTCGAAAAAATCCGTAAGCACAATTTTGCATGGCAATCTAGTACAATGGTTTATTGAATTTTAGAAATTAGATACGTTTTATCCGATGAAAGCGATACCTGATGGGACAAATACGTTATTTTTGGTGTTTTCAAGAGGTAGGAGGAGGCCAGAAAATGGCGATTTGCAGAATGCACAGAACTTACATCAGCGTGTCGGAACTTGTACGTCACTAGCTGCGTTTCACCGGTCGAAAATGGCGAGAAAGCTTGCCAGTAGCTTCCCGTGGGTCGATAGATGTTCCCAGGTTCTTCTTCCTCCAAATATACTGACCGTCATTTACAGCCTATCACAGGGGTCGGCAACCTATTTTACATAGCATACCACTTTTTTCCGCATTAATTAAAAAATGAACGAGCACGTGCCACTAGAAAGAAAGTAACACTGTTAAAATCGAGATGTTTGGCTGCCCTTCGCGTGCCATACAAAATCTCTTGTGGCACGCGTACCGTAGCTTGCCGACCCCTGGCCATTCATGTCGTGAAAAATGGTGATAAATCAAGCAACCAAACCAAGCGATGCGGTGTATGGTCATAGTAATTTGCATAGGGATATGAAGCCAATGGTCCCATTTAGGTACCCCATCATGTTCTAGTTGAACAATCTAAAACATATACAGGTCAGTCATTTTAGATTATAGGAAAAATACTAGATGTGTATGTGTGTATGTGTGTGTGTGTCTGTGTGTGTGTGTCTGTGTGCGTGTGTGATTTTTAACGTAGCTTTAACAATTTTCCCATCATATCTCTACGATGTCTGCAGTGTGGAAATTTATAGTGATGTTTAGCACTAGGGCATCATGCCGCAGGCATGTAGCATCATGTCCCACCCAGTCACATTATCGTGGCACCAGACCGACCAGTCCTAACACAAACCTCTTAATGCTGAGCGCTAAGCGAGGCAGCTGTAAGTGCCATTTTTATAAGTCTTCGTTATGACGGGGTTCGAACCCGCGACCTCCCTCATCCGATGCGGACGCTCGAACCACTTAGGCAACCGGATTTGTCTGAAAAGTATTAGATAAATATATCTGACCGTGAAGTGTTAACTCTTATATAAAGATACGCAAAATTCTAAAATCTTGTCCATGGTGTTAAATAAATCCCGCCTGTGAAGGGATAAACCAGAGGCAATCAACTGAGGACATTTTTAAGTATTGAAAAACTGATATAATCATCCAATCTAACTATGTATTAGAAATTCAAGAAAATGTCACCTATTCATATGCAACAATATTTGGAATATGGACCAAAATTATCGAAATATCTCCAGATACAATCACATGGGATGTTAACGTCCACCCTCATGTCATGAACCATATAGTAATCCCCCAAAGGTGCTGCTCCGCATTAGAATTTATCCTTGATATTTGTGAACGTTATGTTTTGAGTTGAGATCGTGTCAAGCGCTAAGATTCCATGTTTTAAAATAATACATCTACAGCTAGAAACTTTGCGAAGAATCCATCTATCTAACTGGATTCAGTTTAGACTTGTATTTGACTAGCCAAATTTCTGGAGTCTAGAAATAGCTTTTAAGACATATTGATATGCGATCGCTCCGCCACTTCCGCCCGGTCGTAAAATAACTTCGGAAAGAGTTGTAGGATTACACATCATTTTGATG